>NW_025903595.1:63195-131647 GCF_018835915.1 Vigna umbellata
AATTTTTTTTTAATTTAAATTCATGCAAACGTCTTCTCTTATATTAGCCACGTGGATTGCAAGTTACGGAAACAAACCAAAACAAAACATGTAAACAAGCTCAAAGTATATTTCCTTTTGCATAGTATGATTAGTTCCACATAATCTGCATTAGCGTTCCTGTTTTCAACTACAAGGAGGAATGAACACATCTCAAAGTATGTGTAATGAATGTGAATGTTGACTACGGAGACTTAGGCCTTGTTCTTTTGAGGGGATTTGAAGATAAATTTTTTTGTCGTTTATTTGAGTGAATTTGGAGGTAAACGAGAGTGAATTTGGAAATAATTTTTTTTAATTTATCACGTCAATACAATTCTATACTAATTCTCACAAATTTTATTTTGAAATTCATTCTCATTTACTTCCAAATTCACTTAAATAAACGACAAAAAAATTTATCTTCAAATCCTCTTAAATCTCCTCAAATCCACTCCCTCAAATCCACTCAAAAGAACCGGATCTTAGATTTATGGTCTATTCTATTTTTGATAGAAGACAGAAGACATATAGTTTATGTTCTTAGAATGGACCCGAAATTAATACATCGTATGCACAAATAATTAGATTAATAAAGTGTTGATTGGTTGCTGAGGAAAACAAGGATGAGGAAGAAGGAGAGAGCAAGAACTAGGGTTCCTTTCATAGTTGATTTAGTGAATGGTGTTGTCGATTGGTTTGTGGTTCTTATATACAAGAAACAAAGATGCTGCTTATAGCATAATGTGTTTCTACTTTAAATAACATTGCAAGTTCATGAGAGAAAGAGAAAGAGAAAGAGGAATAAAATAAGGAAAGAAAATTGATATTTTGATAAAAGAAGACAAAAACATTTGTTTGTTAACTTAATAAATTAATATTTTAATTATATTTTTAATTTAAAATGCAAATATATGTTATTATATTATTATTAGAATGAATTGTTAACTAGATATATATTTTATGGATGTCAAAATATGTTTTTTTAAAAGAGTTTATATTTCAATTTAAAATAATATTATAATATCACTAGAATGGGTCGATAATCTCATTTCACAAGAGATAAAAAGTTTATTTAACAAGGTTTTAAATAGATTGTTGAAAAAGAAAGATCTTAAAGAAAGATTGGGGAGAAGAAAGAAAGAGATACAATAGAGAGGTTTGGAAGAAGGACAATTATATTTTAATATAGATTTTTGTAAAATATTTTTATATATTAAATTTAGATTTAGAATATATTAATATGTTAACAAATAAATAATGAATCAATAATAATAAAATGATATATGTATTGTGTTAAAATATTTTTTTTATAGAAAGAGAGATGATAGAAAAAAGGGTAGAGAGATAGGAGAGATTTAAGGAAAAGTGTTTTTAAAAGAAAATGATAGAGTAAGGTGTTTATAGAGTTTCTTTTCATTAAGTTTAAAGTCTATCCTAAATTTCTATATGTTAAATTCAATATTTAACAAATTTGTACAGTTTATTGAATATTAAAAATAATTATTTTTTAATTGGTTGATTCTTATTTAATTTTTCTATGTGACGTTATTATTATATTATTATATTTTTTACTTTAATCGGTGTTTTTTACTTTAATCGGTGTTACATGTTATTTTATAATTTGAAACATTCACTTTTTTTTTCGGAATTGTACAGTATTTTAGAAGTGATGATAATTTAAAAATAGTGATATTTGATTATTTTAATAATGGTTTGTTTATAAATAGTTTTGTTATAAAAGAGTTTCATTATTTCAAAATTTACCATTTTAGAAATCACTTTTTTAGACTTTTCTACTTTTTCTCTAATGTTGTGTTCGTTTGAAGGTGATTTCCTGTTTACAGGAATTAGAGCGGATGGATTTGCGAGAGGAGTGACGTTCGCTTGCGCTAATTTGTGCTGATTTGCAAAGAGAGAAAAGTAACGATTTGCGCTGATTTCACTGTGCGGTTCATCTCGGTATTTTGCTGCGATTTGCGATTATTTAGTCACAAAAGACTTATATGCCCTGTATTATTTGATCAATTCCAACCATGTGGGTAAGCCAGGTTGAAGCCGAAGAACGCGGTTGGTGATAAGGAGCAACTACATGGAGAAGAGTGTAACCGGTTACAGAAGAGTGTAACCGGTTACAGAAGAGTGTATCCGGTTACAGAAGAGTGTCTCCGTTTTACAAATGAGTGTTCCGGTTCAGAAGAGTGTATCCGGTTACAGAAGAGTGTATCCGGTTACAGAAGAGTGTATCCGTTTACAGAAGAGTGTAATCCGGTTACAGCAGAAGTGGTATAATCCGGTTACAGAAGAGTGTAACCCGGTTTACAAGAGAGGTGTTAACCGTTACAGAAGAGTGTAACCACCGGTTACAGAAGATGTAACCGGTTACAGAAGAGTGTAACCGATAACAGAGAGTGAACCGGTGGACCGCATAGTGTACCGGTTCAGAAGATTTAACCGGTTACAGAAGGAGTGAAGGTTTTGGGGGCACCGTGTAACCGGTTTACGCAAACGCGTAACCGGTTTATTAGGGTATATCTTTTTCAGTTTTTTTTAATTATTTTAATATTAAATTTAAAAAGATCTACATCTTAATAAAATTAGGTATATTTATCTTTTCACATTTAATTAAACATAAGTGTTATTTTAATTTTTAATAATTTTTAAAACATTAATTTTATAAATTATTCTAATTTTTTTTTCTTTTATCAACATTTTTACATTAAATATAACATTTATAAATAACATTTTATATTACTTTTAAAACTATGGTCTTTGGTAATCTTTATTTCTACCCTTAAACTTAAATTTTTAAAATCTATCACATCATCAAATCCTACACTAATTCTCACAAACTTTACTTCCAAATTCACTCTCAAGTACCCACAAATCCACTCAAAAAAATAACAAAAAAATTACCCTCAAATTCATTCAAATCATCGCCCCCAAATCACTCTAAACGAACAAAGCCTAAGAGTTCTAACTTCTGATTCATCTCTTTGACGATCAAAATATACCTAATTGACTACGACAACGAGGTCTACGTTTTTACCCAATCAGTTCTTTGTTTAGAGCAAATAAGTTTCTATCCCTTTTTTCCTTTTTATTTTCAGTCTTTGATCATGTACAGAAATTTGTTTTGCATGTATCAATTTTTCTTCTTCCTTGATTCTTGGCCAATTTGAGGTTCTAAGATTTGATTTTGATCACCAATTAGTGATTTGTAGGCTTTTCTAGAGTTTCTTGCGGTGGAAGCAATGGTTGAGAGTTCTTAGAGCCATAGGAGTTCTTTCTAAGATAAAGGAACTATACTTTTGTTTTTAAGATGTGTTTTTATGTTATAAATTAGTTATCTCTATGAAGATAAAATGATTTAAGTGTAATTGTATGTTAGTGCTAATACTCTTAGTGTCTAAATGATGATAAATGATCATTGATTTTCTTAGCAAACTTTTATCGAACAGTTGATGTGCTAAGAGTTTAGGGATATAGAAAATCAACACAGAATTTTTATCTTGGTTCGAATCAAAAGATTCTACGTCCAGTCATTAATCACTATAAATAGTGATTAACCTTTTTCACTAAAAATATAGTTGTACAGATTACAAGATAAATGAAATGAGAAAGAATGAAAAACCTTTCCTTCACCAGACGAACCAGAAGAGTGCAACAAGTAACCTTCCTTCGACAAACGAACCGTAAGAGCTTTCCTTCGACGCACGAACCGGAAGCAACAGCTCTGCCGACTGAAGAGAACCGCTCCGTCCTTTTTGACACACAAAGCGCGAGCTTCTCCTATTCACAAGACCAGACAAGAGCACTCTATCACTTTGAGAACTTTCCTCAGACAAACTGTATTCCCCCAAAATGGCATATATCCTTTTCACTCACAGAGAGCTTCCCCTTAGGCACACAGCTCTATACTCTCAAATTGAAAAGTTACTTTCTAAGAGTTTTGTTTAAGACCTCTATTTATAAGCCTAGTTTTCCGTGCAGGGTCAAAACTGAAAGACATCTCCCAAACTGCCACTGATATCGATTATCATAACTGATAATCGATTATTGTGTCCGTTTGGGTTTTCAAAAAGTGATAATCGATTATCCTGAGCAATAATCGATTATCCCAGAGAACTTGGACAGAATGAAATGAAAAGTGATAATTGATTATTCTGTGTAATAATCATTATTGCGCAAAAGCAGCAAAACTCTCTTCTAACTTAGCTCGTGATAAATCGATTAATTCTTCCCCTCTTGATAAATCGCTTATTTGGCAATGACTCCTAAAAACGAAAACTTCTAAGAGTTTTTACATCATTAACATTTTATCCTATAATTTGTTTCTTCTTCTACAAATGCGTTTCACCAAAGATGCATTTAGAGTCTTCAATTCTTCAGCTTTTATCATCATCAAAATTTCACAGTAGCTTCAAGATATCAATGCTCCTCATTGGTAACAATCATACGATGTTTGGATGATTGATATAGCATGTTTTTATTGTTGTTGTTGTCATGATTGTGTTAATGAAGTGTATTTGAAGTTTGAAATTTAATTCAAGGGTTTGAAGTGAAGAAGAGTCAAATACTTGGGGTTTTAAGTCTAAAAAGGAGGGTTTTGATAGGTGAGTCTTTTAGAAACTGGTTCGTTGAGGGAAATAGTAGTTTGAAGTCAATTGTGAAGTCATTTAGGACTTATGAAAACTTTCAAACCAGTAAAATATGGTGTAGGAGGACGTGAATGGTTGATGAGTGTGTTTTTACATGTTTTTGGTTAAAAAATGGGGTTTTGAATAGTGAGATTTTAAGGAAAGGGTTGTGAAATGTTTTAGGGAGTTGAGGGTATATTATTAGACCTATTATGACTTGTCTAGACCTTTAAATTAGACCAATTATTACTTCTCAATGTTTATAGGATCCTAGGGATCTTTAGAAGTTAAGGGTAAAGTGTCCAAAGACTAATTATTAGTGTTTGTACATTTGTCATGGCATTGAGTGCCTAAACAAAGCGTTTAGCATCCCAATTCCAGTGGCCCTGACGTTGAGGGACAATTTTCTAGCGCTGAGCGCCATATTCCAGTGGTTCTGGCGCTAAGGGGTACTTTCTGGCGCTGAGGGGTAGCTTTCTGGTGTTAAGGGGTAATTTTCTATGGTGAGTTTTTTAGTTTCTTTCTTTTATGTTTTTGTGAATAATGATTATATTGATGATTTAATATGTGTTGGGTATAATATATGGAAAGTTTGAATGAGTTATGAATGAGTTTATGATTGAAGTAAAGTGTGGTTTGAAAAGAATTTATAAGGTGAAATTCTTATTTGATGGTTTCAAAGTGGTTATATGAGTTCTAAGGTGAAACTCTTTGGTGTGGTTTCAAGTGTTGGTAGAATGAATGCAGGGAGCTCAGTCTTAGAAGTTATCTTAACACTATAATGATCGTTCATTCTCAAGTAAAGAAGATTGACACATGTGGTAAGAGTAGAAAGAGATCTTAGTCTTTGGTGCTTCCAGTATGATCTAAGGTGTGGAACAAACTAACCTTGTGAGTGTGGTAGGGTGAAATCCATTAGCAATGACTTTGCAAAACAGTAGAAGCCACCACAAGTGCACAACCCGCCATAGTTTGATATTCATTCTAAGTCCGGATAGTCCAGTCTAAATTATTGCATGTTAATTTGGTTTGATTTATATTATAATTGATTCATGTATGAAATGTCTTGAGTTTATGATGACTTGTTATTGCATCTATCTTACCTTTACTTTTGTCCTTGTTTGTTTGTGTGTGTTTTCTCTTTTGCGATGATCACCTAAAATGGTGTGAGTTTAGGGAAAACGTCTTTTCAGTTGTTTCAACGTGATGTTGAGAGTGAAACAGTAATATAGATAGAGTTTTGTTTTCTAAATATAAGATATTCTTCGTCAGTAGTCAATAATTTCTGATAAATTATCATCTATATAATTTTTTATTTCATTAAAACAAAATATTACATTTAAAGGATTTGATTTGAAGTGATATGTTATTAATGTATTTTTTTTATATAGTGTAAATAATTTAAGAGAATTCTATTTTAAGATAATAATTATGATTATTCTTATGATATAGTTTTAATTATATCGGTAGAGGCTATTTTACACTTTTCTTCGAGCAAACCCAATACACTGAAAGTGTGAACACATTTTAACAGCATTCATTTCCATGAAAAACAAAGATGGAGAAAACAATTGAATTGTTAGGTAGGATAAGGATGCTGATTTGATGCAGTATAGTACCATTATGACTGACAAACTTCTTTAATTGAAGAATCAAAGTAGTGTCCATAATGCATCAAATTGCCAAACCTAAATTACTCCAACTTCAGGAAACATGTGACGGTCATAGGTACTGATACATCTTTCACTTAATAGTATTTTTATCTCTATATTTATGATACAATATTTTCCTTTTATTTATTCTTTTTAATTACGTGGATTGTATATATATATTTTTTAAAATTTAATATGATCTCTTTTATTATATCAGCGTCGTTTAGAGAAAGATAAACTAATATATTTTAATACAACAATACACTCTTTTTATATATCTATTGTTGAACCCAAAAATAAAATGAAAAAAAATGATATTAACGTTTGTCTATCTTAAAAAATACATTGATTTTTTTCTGAAAAACATAGGAATCACATCAGAAAAAAAAAATAAAACATTAGATATTTTCACAAATACAATAACTACAAATATTATTAAGCCTACATCATATTGATCTTTCACTGACATGTAGTTACTCGTTACATTTCATCTGCAATAGTAGAAAATTTCCGTCATTAGAAAGTTGATACAATTAACGAGGCATCTGTCAAGGGAAAAGCAGCATTAAATTTGGTGGGGCCAATTTGCCTATTAATTTTCAGATTGGTCTTGGTAACAAAGACACCGTCCATGTCATATTAACTTCAAATATACTGCTTCAGATTTTCTTGGTTCACAAAGGTCCACCAACTTTATTACTGCAATCATCGTTGATAACAGTAATTTTGTATAGCATAAAAAGATATATAATAATTTTTTAGAGTTAAATATATTTTTTAATTTTAATACATTTTAAATCTTAAATTTTAAAATAATAAATATAACTTTTTAATAAATTTGAATTTGTTAAAATGATTGTATTTATTATTTTTAAAATTAAAATATATCCGTAATTAACAATTTTAATTTCGTTTCTTATTAAAACAAGATTCGTTTCTTATTAAAACAAGGACGTTTCAATCCATACGTCTAATTTCTTTTAAAAGGACTATTATGTCATGTTAGGAAAACATTTAATGATTTCAAAAATCTGATTAGAACTTTATCGAATTTTAAAATTCGATTAGGATTTTATTGAATTTCAAAATCAAATAAAAATTCAATTAGATTTTTAGATTTTAAAATTTGATGAAATTTTGATTATATTTTAAAATTCGTTGAGTGTTTATTTTATTCAAATTTTAAAATCTGTTTAAATTTTCATTCAATTTCATAATTTGATTGAATTTTCATCAAATTTTGAAATGATAATGAGACGTTAATAATTCTTTTTAATAATTTTTTAATAATAAATTATGTGTCATTTTTTATTTGTCTGTATATTTAAAATAGATTAATCAGAATCTATATATCATTAAAAAATTGTTAAAAAAATTGTTAAAAAAACATTTTAATTTTTGAAATTGTTTTGAAACATGAGAACCTCACAACAATGTTTTCATGCAACTATGCAACTCAACACTACCTCTTTCCTGAAAAATCTCTCCACAAGCAAACAATACCAGCACTTCTAAACTCACAACCGACAATGCTTTGGAGGTGTAGAGTATATAAAAAAAGGAAAATGTTATTTGGACAACGAAATTTTGACACACATTTAACAACGCCACGTGTCAGCTCTGTATTGGATAAATGATTTGAAAATAAAACAGAGAAAGGGTTACGGGGCGAGGGGTATTTTGGGATTTCCAGGGTAAAATTTAAATAATTGGGTTTGGGCGGTTTAGGGTGGGAAAGAAGTTCGTACAACCCTTCCATCTTGTGTCTCGCTCTCTCGCTCTGTCGTTCGTCTTCGAAGCTTCCATCTTCCCTGTCGTTGTCTCGCTCTCTCGCTCTATCATTTTTACTTTGTGTTAATCTCACTTATAATGACAAAAGTAGTGATTGAAAAATGAACGCAGCATTATAATAAGAATTTGAAAAGTACGAGACCATTTTCAGTAAAATTAATGGTAATTAATGGGAAGGAGTTGATCAAATTCTGAGTGGGGAGATGGGTGTTGGTCATTGATGTAAACGCAAGAAGTGTGGAGTGACCCGTGATGAGTAGGGGGACGAAGTAATGCAATGATGATTCAGAGTGTTGAAAAATGTCTGGTAATCGTTTACAGAATCCTGGTAAACGATTACCCGAGAGAAAATTGGATTTTGTACATAAAGTCCAACACAGGTAGTCAGCCAGGTGAACAGGGGTCACCATTGGAAAAAAGCTGAGTTTTAGGCAGTTGTGCACCTGTTTTAGGCAGTTGTGCACCTGTCTAAGGCTGGTCCAGGTGTTTCAGTGGTGGGAGAGGGTGGTTGGTGATGTGAGGTGAGTCCAAGGAGTGTGGGTTGACCCCTCATCAGTTGGAGGAGCAAGCTCTGCAAGGGATTTATTGACCAAAAAACCATACATGTGAATTTAAGGGTCATTACTGGTTGGGAGGTTATGTTTGATGACCCCAAGAAGTGGGGAAGAAGTCATTCTTACTGAGGGGACCAAGTTGGACAATTGCAGCAGAGCTAATCTGCAGAAAAAAAACTTGTCGTAATCGTTTACAGTGGCCCTCGTAAACAGTACACGAGAGAATCATGTTTTTACAGAAATTGAACTAAAGTAGTCAGTTATAGTGTCCTTGGGTGATCTGGCAAAAACTTTTAATTTAAAGCACAAGTCCACTGTATTTACTTGGTTTGGTGTTTGACTGGTGGTAGAGGGTGGTAGGTGATGGGAAGGTGACCCCAAGAAGTGGGGAAGAAGCCATTCTTACTGAATGGGACCATTTGGACAAGTTGCAGACCCGATCTGCGAAAAAAACACTATGGTAATCGTTTACGTGTTCCTTATAAATCGATAACAGTTCAAAAAAGTGTAAACATGATTTCTAAGGCATAATTAAAAGGTCTTGAGTATAGATTTCCTACAAAACAGAATCAACTCATATTGGGTTCGGTGGAGAAAGTTATGAGCAAAAGAACAAGCAAAGGTCCAGAGTTGGCAAAAATATATGAACACGCTAACTGAAAGAATAACTGTACCAACTCAGATGTCCAAAAATACAAATTAGGTAGTCATTGGAAAGATTTTTGAGGTCTAGTTTCTAATAAAAAAAGATCACATCATTTGGAGGTCGGGTGGGAAAGTTATCAGTAAATAGCCATGCAAAGGTCAAAGTTGACACATGTTTATCTCACCCAAGTTGCTCATCTCATAAACATTGGTTTTTTTTTTTCCTCCTCATGGGGTGCCAAAACATCACTTCCAAACCACTGAAACACCTGACCACCTAAAAAAGTGCAAAAGTTGCTTAAAACTCACCTTTTTGGCCAATGGTGACCCCTGTTCACCCTGACTGAGGTACCTGTGTGGACTTTCTGTACAAACTCCAGTTTTGTCTCGGGTAACTTTACAGTGTCCTTGTAATCGATTACAGTGTCAAAAAAGGTGTAAACTTGATTTCTAATGCATAATTTGAAAGGTCTTTGAGTAGCTGATTCCTCACAAAACAAGAATCACCATTTGGAGTTTCGGTGGAGAAAGTTATGAGCAAAGAACAAGCAAATGTCAGAGTTGCAAAAATATATGAAACACTAACTTGAAAATACTACTGTAGCCAACTCAGATGTCAAAATACAAATTAGTAGTCATTGAAAAGATTTTTGAGTCTTTTCTAATAAAACAAATAATCACATCATCTGTAGTCGGTGGCAATTCTCAGGTTTAAATAGCCGCAAGTCAGTTGGTTTGTTACTCTCACCCAGTATGCTCACTCATAAACTCTTTCTCATTTAGTGTACTATCCTCCTCACTATCGGTCCTCCCTTCTTCCATCTCTTTTGTGGTCGTTCCCAGTCTTTTGCTTTCCTCATATTTGCATACTACTTCCTTGTTTTTTAGTCTTCCCCGTATTCTCTTAGCTGTCGGCAATGGGGGGAAATTACGTATACCCAGTCAAATCTCCTCCTCTCCCTTATTTATGACATCCGTTCAAGACACAAACAGTTTTTTCCTCCATCATGGGGTGCCAAACATACTCCACCACTGAAACACCACGACAGCCTAAGAAAAGTGCAAAAGTGCTTAAACTCACCTTTTGGCCAATGTGACCCTGTTACCTGACTGAGTACCTGTGTTGAACTTTCTGTACAAACTCCAGTTTTTGTCTCTGCGGGTAATCGTTACAGTGTCCTTGTAATCGATTACAATGTCAAAAAAGGTGTAAACTTGATTTCTAAGGCATAATTTGAAAGGTCTTTGAGTATAGATTCCAACAAAACAAGAATCAACTCATTTGGAGTTCGGTGGAGAAGTTATGAGCAAAAGAACAAGCAAAGGTCAGAGTTGGCAAAAATATATGAAACGCTAACTTGAAAGAATAAACTGTACCAACTCAGATGTCCAAAAAAATACAAATTTAGTAGTCATTGGAAAGATTTTGAGTCTAGTTCTAATAAAAAGAATCACATCATTTGGAGGTCGGTGGGAAAAGTTATCAGTAAAATAGCCAGCAAAGGTCAAAGTTGACAGCATGTATCTCACCCAAGTTGCTCATCTCATAAACATTGTTTTTTCCCTCCATCTGGGGTGCCAAAACATCACTTCCCACCACTGAAACACCACGACCAGCCTAAAAAAGTGCAAAAGTGCTTAAAACTCACCTTTTTTGGCCAATGGGACCCCTGTTCACCTGACTGAGTACCTGTGTTGGACTTTCTGTACAAAATCCAGTTTTGTCTCGGGTAATCGTTTCCAGTGTCCTGTAATCGATTACAGTGTCAAAAAAGGTGTAACTTGATTTCTAAGGCCATAATTTGAAAGGTCTTTGGATATAGATTCCAACAAAACAAGAATCAACTCATTTGGAGTTCGTGTGGAGAAAGTTATGAGCAGAAAGAACAAGCAAAGGTTAGAGTTGGCAAAAATATATGAAACGCTAACGTTGAAAGAATAAACTGTACCAACTCAGATGTCCAAAAATTTACAAATTAGTAGTCATTGGAAAGAGTTTTGAGTCTAGTTCTAATAAAAAAAGAATCAACATCATTGGAGAGTGGTGGAAAAGTTATCAGTAAAATAGCCGCAAAGGTCAAAGTGACAGCATGTTATCTCACCCAAGTTTTGCTCATCTCATAAACATGTTTTTTTCCTCCATCATGGGGTGCCAAAACATCACTTCCCACCATTGAAACACAGGACCACAGCCTAAGAAAGTGCAAAAGTGCTTAAAACTCACCTTTTGGCCAATGGTGACCCCAGATTCACCTGACTGAGTACCTGTGTTGACTTTCTGTACAAATCCAGTTTTGTCTCGGGTAATCGTTTACAGTGTCCTTGTAATCGATTACAGTGTCAAAAAGGTGTAAACTTGATTTTAAGGCTATTTTGAAAGGTCTTTTGAGTTATAGATTCTAACAAAACAAGAATCAACTCTTTGGAGTTCGGTGGAGAAAGTTATGAGCAAAAGAACAAGCAAAGGTCAGAGTTGGCAAAAATATATGAAATACTAACTTGAAAGAATAAATTGTACCAACTCAAATTCCAAAAATACAAATTGTAGTCATTGGAAAGATTTTTGAGTCTAGTTTCTAATAAAAAAAGAATCACATCATTTGGAGGTCGGTGGGAAAAGTTTCAGTAAAATAGCCAGCAAAGGTCAAAGTTGACAGCATGTTATCTCACCCAAGTTGCTCATCTCATAAACATTGTTTTTTTCCTCCATCATGGGGTGCCAAAACATCACTTCCCACCACTGAAACACCACGACCACCTAAGAAAAGTGTCAAAAAGTGCTTAAAACTCACCTTTTTGGCCAATGGTGACCCCCTGTTCACCTGACTGAGTACCTGTGTTGGACTTCTGTACAAATCCATTTTCTCTCTCTGGGTAATCGTTACAAAGGATGCTGTAAACGATTACCAGACCCTTTTTTCAACACCCTCACTCATCCCTTGCAGAGTTTGCTCCTCCAACTGATCAGGGTCACCCCACACTCCTTGGACTCACATCACATCACTAACCACCCTCTCCCACCACTGAAATTGTCCTTCAAATTAACTGGTTTTGACATTGGTCACCATGTTATCCAAAATGACCACTCAAACCCAACATCTTACAAAAAGCCTGCAATTACGAGACAAAAAAATGACCACATTCTGAAATCCACAAACTCACAACTCATAATAAACAATGGTAGTGAATAATAAAAATATGAGACCAATTCAAACCAAACTCAAATTTTATTTCATTGCACTAATCGGATACCATTAAACTTTGTTTTCTTAATCTATTTACAATGATTACAATTATCATTACTTTCCAAATAACATTTTCCATCAACTAAAATACACAGATTTATTTTGCCTTCTTGCCTTCTCTTCAGCCAATTGTGCCTCCAAATTTGCACCCCTCCTTTTAAGTTCTTCAATTAGAAATTCCTTGTTCCTCTAAGGCACGCATAAAAATTTCTCTGCGAATTCTTTTTTGTTTCTTCTTTCCTCTTGGTTTAGCATCCTTTCTCGTTGTCAGCGTTCGTTCAAAGTACATATATACTTTGTCGAAAAAGAGTGACGAACACTCACTACGGCATAAAACCAAATAAATTCATCAAACAACGAAACCCAATAACCCAGAACCACACACAAGGAACGAACCCCAAACCTTAACCCAAACCAAAATAAGCATGATACGAGATGCCAAACCGAATAACAGGCTACGACATGGAATGGAAAACCACTTACCTTCGTCGTCGGACAATCGTCACCGGAACTTGCCACTCCGCACGATAACAGGAAACGAAACTGAACAGACAACACCACGCACACAGAACAAAGTGAAGGCCACGAAACGCACCTTCGACCTTCCAAGAGAATGCACTTCGTTTCCAATGGAACAGAGAAGGCTATTTTCGGAATTTCAGTAAAAATAAGGGTTACAGACTTCCGTTTCGTAGGTTTTAAAAAAATTTATTTTTAAAACAACCAAATCAAACAACGACACGTGGCGTTGTCAAAACAGTGTTAAATATGCGTTGTTGGAATATCGCGGTCCATAAAAAAAAGCATTGAATTTGAGGATAATTTCGGTAACTTAAAAATGTAGGGAGAAAGCTTGGAGATACACGGTGAAACACCCTGAAAAATATTTAACTTTAATTTTTAACTACATATAATATAATAACATGAAAAGTCACTGATTGAGCATCTCCTATTAAACACTCTTAAGAAATTATTAAGGTTGTTAGATAAAGGCCAAACCCAGAGTTTTTGAAGAAGTGTTATATTTGAGAAAGTTCAGAAGATAAGGACGCGAAGAAGAAGGTAATAAATCCCTAGAGGCAGCAGTACCTGATGCAACCAGAGCTTCATGGACTGTCAAAATCGTCACAGACAAATAAGCTATACCATACGACTCTTGAGTAAATTGTAAGTCACAATCATCAATATGTAAGAGGAAACTAATTGACATAACCTGTTAAAATTGCATGGACCACATATAAAGTTTACAATGCAAATACTTTTCCTTCACAAGTTCTTATGTAGCGTGATCATCGAGAACAGACAGGAACTAAGGACTTCCAAGAAAAAATAAATGCCAACAATTATGATCAAATAAAATACCCACTTGTTGTGGAATATAGGGTTGAGATCTCCACAAAACGTTTTTTCACAATTTCTTCTGATTAGCTTAGGTTATCATGCAAATTTAGTTAAGATTTTTCTTTGTTCACACACTAAACTGTTTAAGTATACCTCATTCAAATAAGTAATTAATCTTCAACTTTTACTTATAAGTTTCAAGATTGTGATTAGTAGAATTCTAATTACAAACCAATTACAACTTATTTTTTATTAATAATTCTTATCAATAATCTTAATTGAAAATGATATTTAAGAGTTCTTATTATCGGAGTGATCCGATTAATCTCTCATTTTTCATGATCGTGCAATCAGCTAATAAACCATTTACTAACCATCTTAATTGAACAGTGCTTGATGACAGCCTATTCGAACCTGTTGTCCTGATCTTATCCTGGCTACTCTATACATCCGTATGTACTGATAAATAATTACTAAATTTTGCATATTTGGACTTTCCCATATGAACTAAGATACCCCTCGTAACATATTCTGGTGCTGTATTAAATTCAATAGGACCCTTTGGCTATTAATTTTCAAACTTGTCTTAGCCATCAAGGCAATGCAATTCCAATGCCATCGTTCATGTTTCATCCACCACAAGTTATACCTCATCACATTCTTGGTTTAGAAAGGTCCAGCACCTTCTCTTTTCCACCACCAATGCGTGGTACTTCCACCTAAGTTAACTAACCAACCTTCCAACCATGTGATGAGCATCATCACCTTTTCTTCTTTCCTCGTCCAAAATACACACACAAACTCTCTCTCTCTCTCTCTCTCTCTTCAATTGTGACATAACAATCAAGACCTTTTTCCGTAGCTACAACTTCTTCATTCACTAATAATGGCAGATGATAACTCTACCAAGAGAAACTCCAGCGTTCAGCTCCTAGAAGAACTAGAGGCCCTTAGTGAAAGCCTTTACCAATCCTCAAACACAGCTAGAAGAACTGCTTCATTAGCTCTACCAAGAGCTTCACCTCCTCTTGTCTCGTCTGCTGAAGATGACAATGACACTGCTAAAATTGACAGCAAACAAAGCAACAAAACTCGGTCTCGCCGCATGTCCTTGTCTATATGGCGATCAAAGCCAAAGCCCGAAGATGCCAAGGCAACTCCTACTCAGCCAGAAGCCAAAAAGTTTAGTGACACCGAAAATTCAGGTGAAAAGAAAGGAATTTGGAGCTGGAAGCCTATGAGGGCCATTTCACATATTGGAATGCATAAACTCAGCTGTTTGTTTTCTGTTGAAGTGGTCACTGCTCAAGGGCTTCCTTCTTCCATGAATGGACTGCGGCTTTCTGTTTGTGTTAGAAAGAAAGAGACCAAAGATGGGAGTGTTCAGGCGATGCCATCAAGGGTTGATCAAGGTGCTGCAGATTTTGAAGAGACCCTTTTCATAAGGTGCCATGTTTATTGCAACCATGGTAGTGGAAAGCAGCTTAAGTTTGAGCCAAGGCCATTTTGGATATACCTTGTTGCAGTTGATGCCAAAGAGCTTGGTTTTGGAAAGAACTTTGTGGACTTGAGCCAGTTGATTCAGGAATCCATTGAGAAAAGCCAGCAAGGGACGCGTGTGAGGCAGTGGGACACAAGCTTTGGCTTATCAGGGAAGGCAAAAGGAGGAGAACTGGTTCTGAAACTTGGCTTCCAAATCATGGAGAAAGATGGAGGAGTTCAGATATATAACCCGGAAGAGAATTTTAAGTCTAGCAGGTTCAAAAATCTCACTTCTTTTGCTCGCAGACGCTCTAACTCATCATTCAGCTTGCCTAGTCCAAGAATAACAAGCAGAAGAGATGCTTGGACTCCTTCACAGAGAATGTTAGCAGAAGACATTCAAGGTGTGGATGATTTTAATCTTGATGATCCACTATTTCATGACGCCCCTCCCTCTACCGAGAAACTTGATGGTGGCAAAGAGATGGTGGAGGATTTTGATCTGCCGGATTTTGAGATTGTTGATAAAGGAGTTGAGGTTCAAGAGAAGAAAACATATGAAGGAGAAGGATCTGAGAAATCCATTAAAGTGAAATCAGCTACAAGTGAGGTTGTCAAGGAAATAGTGCATGATCAGTTGCGCCAGACTAGACTAACTGAGCTTGAGTCAATTGCCAAGCAAATAAAGGATCTTGTGTCCATGATGGGAGAAGATAACAAAAATTCCACAAAAGGTGATGAAACTGAGTCACTAAGATTGGATTCTGATGAAGAAACCGTGACAAAGGAATTTCTTCACATGCTTGAGGATGAAAATATCAGAGGTTTCAAAACCAACCAATCTGAAAAAACTCCATCAGAAGTTACAGAGTTAGAATCTGAAGTGTATCTCCCAGATCTTGGCAAGGGCTTGGGGTGTGTAGTTCAAACAAGGGATGGAGGCTACTTAACATCTATGAATCCTTTGGATAAAGTTGTAGCTAGAAAAGAGACTCCAAAGCTAGCAATGCAGATGTCAAAGCCTTATGTGTTGCCATCAAATCAGTCCCTAAATGGGTTAGAGTTGTTTCAGAAATTGGCTGGCATTGGTCTTGATGAGCTCAGCTCTCAAGTTTTCTCCATGATGCCCCTAGATGAACTGATAGGTAAAACTGCAGAACAGATTGCATTCGAAGGCATTGCTTCAGCCATCATACAAGGAAGAAACAAAGAAGGAGCCAGTTCAAGTGCCGCTCGTATAGTTTCTGCCCTGAAGGGCATGGCAAATGCAATGAGTTCAGGAAGACAAGAGAGGATTTCAACAGGACTTTGGAATGTGGATGAAACTCCACTTACAGCAGAGCAAATTCTAGCCTTCACAATGCAAATGATTGAGTTCATGGTGGTTGAAGGGTTGAAAATCCAAGCTGATATGGCAGAGAAAGAAGCTCCCTGTGATGCTTCACCACTCTGGACAATGGAAGGAAACAAAGACAAGGATCTATTAGGTTCTGCTGTTTCACTAGAGGATTGGATCAAAGATCAAAGCTACACTAGCTCTGGTAGAAGTTCTGATGGTGAGCCTTCAAATATCACACTCATGTTTGTTGTCCAACTAAGGGATCCAATAAGAAGATTTGAAGCAGTTGGAGGTCCTGTGATGGTGCTTATTCATGCAGCAGGTGAAGACACAAGGGGAAGTGATTACCACCCAGATGATGAAGAGAAAAGGTTCAAGGTAACAAGCATGCACGTGGGAGGATTGAAGGTGAGGAGTGCTACAAAGAACAACAGTGAATGGGACAGTGAGAAGCAAAGGCTAACTGCAATGCACTGGTTGATTGAAAATGGGTTGGGGAAGGCAAAGAAGAAAGGCAAGCATGCATTGGTAAAAGAGCAAGGATTTTTGTGGAGCATTTCATCAAGTATAGTGGCTGACATGTGGCTCAGAACCATGAGAAATCCAGATGTTGATTTGTTTATGAAGGAATAAGGATATCCACTGTGCTCTTAATTATGCAGGTAGTTTTAGCAGTTTACGATATAAACAACTACACAATCTTGCAAACATGTCGCATGCGTGGGCTCCAGAAAATAATTTAATAGAATATTCTTGTTAGTGCTTGAGGTTTATAGATAAAATAATTGTGCCAAATAATTATTCGTGGGTCATATTTTGCTAATTGCTTTTTGTAGAACCAATAAAAACCTGGTATCAATTTTCTCACATTCCTCACATCCAACCATTGATAACAACTTTTTGTCTCTTCTTTGATAGATTTGAGAAAATGCTGTTCTTGTAGTATATATAAATTTTCTACTCTCATACTCTCGCTTATAATTGATGTTTGAATCAAATGTATTGTGACTTAGTACGAGAATTTTGATTAAACCAACAAAGCGAGCATGCCTTTTCCTTCAAATCTTACCACTACAGAGGATGAAGCCACTCTTTTTCTAATTTCAAAGCTATTCCCTTCAAACAATCATCATGAGCTCTTGCTAATCCGTTCCTTTCATTACATCTCAAGAGTTAATTGCGGGATTCAAAAACAGTGAAAGAGGTTATTCAAGATAATAGTGAGTTTCTTGTTGCACCACTGCTCTTTACTTAAGGATTTTGAGTTAAAAAATGTTTTTATAACTTATTTGAATGAAATCTTTATAGTTATGTATGGACTCTTTCTAATATGATCACTTGAAGAACTTAATAATTAATGTTGTTTGTGAAGATAAAGTAAGATAATTGTGGATAAGATATTTGGATTTCAAGAGAAAGTTCGTAATGTGTGGTAAAGACTTACGTTTGAACAGAAGATTGAGAAAAATTGAAGTGTAAAGTTAAGAGTCTTGTGGTAGGTGGAGATGAATGAGATGAATAATAAATTATATGACAAATTCATTATTTTTAAAGTTTTGTATTGAAAGTGACGTAAGTATTTTTTTTATAGCTAAATTAATTAAAATCTATCTTTCACTTACATTTGAGGAGAATATGGTCTGAATATTTGTTTGACAAACACTAAAAAAAATTGATATTTAGTAAATGTTATTAGGTGGAGTTATAAAAACTCTTCACAAGTTAACATTATTTAAGATGATTATAATGAGTTGTTGGAAGGCTGATAATGAGAGTTTCATTTGTTTTTATGAAGAGGTTTATGACCTTCATAAATTAAGATACACTTTTCACCCTTCTACTTCAAATTTTCTCAAACTTTCCCTCCTAAGCTCAAAATTTTGTCACTTTTTTCTAAATTTTCCATGCAACCCGTTTCATATTTCCTATTTCTTTAATACGCGTTTTGACTTCGTCTCTGATTCATCATCTTTCTCTGTTCATCAATTGACAACACATTTCATCATCATTTTTAGTTCACTTGTCATCGCTCTCTTTGTCATTACTCATCGGTCAGGGTTTTGTTGCGCTTGTCATTGCGCTCGCCAGCCTGGGTTTAGCTACTCTCACCATTGCACTCGTCGGCCTGGGTTCAGCTAATTAGAACACTCATTGACCAAGGTTCATCGTTTAGTCAAATCTAGGCGTTCTGATGAGTTCATCGACCAACCATTGCTCGCCGGTCATTAATCGTATTCGTAGTGCATCGTCTTCTACCCCAACATTGTGTTATATATATAATACATAAATAAAATAAAATGATAAACTCTTTCATATTATATATCTTTTGTATTTAAAAAATATATATTTTTGAAACCCAAAATCTAACTAAGCAGGGAAGCTGGGCAAATACGAGTTTAACTATCTAATTTTCATGTTTTAAGTAAAAATTCATCCTCATCATCGTCCCATACTGAATGGGGTCTCAACCTCCATTAGGGAATAAGTATACACCTACCATGCTCATGCCACTTCTTTATAGTTTCAAATATAAATTAAATAATTTTTCACATAAAATAAAAATACAGCAAATAAAACATTATATAATCAATTATTAAAGTTCAAAAGGATATAATTTTTTTTCTCTATTTTCAAAATGTCAAGAAAGAAATTAAAATTACATAAATATCAAATAACAACTGTATACAGGTGAAATAATTACATAAAAGAGTAAAAGTGATGAAATGTTTGTCTTATAACTAAATTACAAAATTAAGGGTCAAACACAATAAATTTGTTAGAATACATAACAAATTAAAAGTGTTTTAGTAATTTAAAAAGAGGACGAGTATGTGAATAGAAACATGATGAATATATACATACTTATCCGTATTCTCATACTCAATTTAAAATATTGAATATAACTCATACCTATACGTATAGAAGAGAGTTATATCGATGATCTAGTGCTTGGAAATCCCATAGAAAAATGCAAAAGAAAAAAAAATACAAAAAAGGCAAAGTCAAAGTCATGTTAGTTTGCTAGTATTTTACAAATGATCCTTTGTAAATCTTAACCCTAAAGTCATCTATAAAAAATTGGAATTATTTGAAACAAGAATAGAAGGAAATGAGAAGATTCAAGGTATGAATGTACTAAATTTGATAANTGTCTTATAACTAAATTACAAAATTAAGGGTCAAACACAATAAATTTGTTAGAATACATAACAAATTAAAAGTGTTTTAGTAATTTAAAAAGAGGACGAGTATGTGAATAGAAACATGATGAATATATACATACTTATCCGTATTCTCATACTCAATTTAAAATATTGAATATAACTCATACCTATACGTATAGAAGAGAGTTATATCGATGATCTAGTGCTTGGAAATCCCATAGAAAAATGCAAAAGAAAAAAAAATACAAAAAAGGCAAAGTCAAAGTCATGTTAGTTTGCTAGTATTTTACAAATGATCCTTTGTAAATCTTAACCCTAAAGTCATCTATAAAAAATTGGAATTATTTGAAACAAGAATAGAAAGAAATGAGAAGATTCAAGGTATGAATGTACTAAATTTGATAAGTTTGATAAGGGAATTTAAGTAGTTAAGGATAAAAGAGTTTGAGAAAATTGAAAAATACTCAAACAAATTGTTGAATATTGTAAACAAGAGGAAAGATTATTTGTTAAAGAAGAGTATCCTAATCATTGACTTGATGATAAAATTATAGTAGTGGTGTCAAATAGATACAAAACAACTTGTACTACTTTGTTTAGCAACACAAATGACTTATTAACATTTATTTTGACGAAAGTGATGCATGTATTGCAAGTACAATAAAAATAAAGATCAATAAGAAGATTGTATTGTTTAAAATATTTTACTTCATAATGTTAAAGGGGCTTTCAAAGTTAAGAACTACAAAAGGAACAAATACACATAAAATATCAATACACATATTTTTCTATCTTGTTTGTATTGTAAGAAAAATAATCACCAACATAACAAGTGTTGGTGAAGGTCAGATGTGATACAAAATGTTACAAAAGCGGTCCGCTGAGACATGCAAAAGAGATATATGTAAATCCTAACATCTTCAAAAATATGTAAAAGTTGCAAATGATGAATTGGAACAAGAACTAGTTCAAACAATGTTTTATGTTATAACCAATTAATCTATAGAAAATTAGCTTATAGGTAATGGTTGTACAAATTACATAACTCATGATTGAAAAGTTTTCAAAGAACTCAATAAATTAAATATTTTTTAAAGTAAGAATTGAAAATGAAGAACAAATTGTTGTGAAAAGTAAAGAACAATTACAGTTAAAATTTATTTAGGTGTCAATTTAATCTTTGATATCTTGTATGTTCTTGATATTATAACTATTAGAGAAAGGTTCTAACATGTTCTTTCAAAATAAACTTTGTATGGTTAAAGTTGCCAATACCTAAAAATATTCAAAGTTTATATGGAAGGCAAAAGTTTTACTTTGGATTCATGAAAGAGGAGTTCACTATAAATGAAAAAGATCTAACAGGGATAATATCTCTTGAAGAAATTTGACGTGAAATATAAAAAAGTAGATGATAAATCACGTTCTAACATCCATCAAATGTTATATGTTACTACCATTTATACAATAAAAAATATTAAATTGAAAGAAGATGTGGTCTAATGAGAAAACATGAAAGAATGTTCTAATATTAAGTTTGGAAAATGATGATATCAATATTATACTCAAGAAAAATAAAATGATAGATAATAAATCATGAAGGTGATCGTCAAAAATTATTATAATAATATAAAATTTGAGTTTTTATAATTCAGAACTCTAAAAAGTTCTTACAAAATTAAAACTCAATTTTCTTTTAAAATTCATATATATTAATAACAATTCAATTACATCTTTATGAGCCAAATTATGTAAGACCGAGAATAATCCTCACTATGTAACTTGTAATATTCCCTAATAATTGACTTCCTCCCTAATATAGTTTTTAATGCCGAATATATGTATAAGTATTTTTCACCGTGAGATGATTCACATTTTTTTTTATCTTTTCGTGTGACCATTCAACTACTTACTTAAATCATAATTAAAATCACAAAAAAAATATATCTAAAATTACATGGACCCTCTCAAGATTACGATCTCATAAAAGAAAGATGAGGACAAGATTTTTAAGTAAAAAGAATAAAAATAATAAAAAATATTAAAATTCAAAATTATTATAATACTATATTATTTATTATTCATATTTAGAAAATTAAAATTGAAGTATTATATATATTTGATATTATTGGACTTGATATATATTACAGAAATAAAATAAAATGATAACCTCATCCATATAGTATATTTTTTTAATTATATTTTTAAAATTCAAAATCTGAACAGATTATGAAAATTTTAAATATAAAGTTAAAAAAATTACATGGAATAAAAGAAATTATAAACAATATATAAGAAAGACACCCATTATCTTAAAGTTAAAAAATTTAAGTTGAAGATATTGTTTAAGTCATAACCTTCTAAGTTGAAGATATTGTTTAAGTCATAACCTCCATAAAGAAGAATGGAAGATATATGAGTTTCACAGTTTCCATTATTTACAAACATGGATATTGAGATGTTTTTTTTATATAGTCAAAGTACTTTATAAAGAAATTTTACTTCTACGAATTCTTTCGATATTCTCTTTTGTTAACTATATTCTTCCTTTTTTTAGGTACATCACTAACAAGATGGATGAGTGTTGCACTTAAATCACCTTTTTAGAATTATAGAAAAGTCAAAATGGTAATTAGTTTTTCAAAACTAATACATCAATTAGTGTAAAATTTTTAAAATAATGTAATACTCATGGATCTTGAATGGGCCTGATTGTGAGTCCAATGGTCCAATAAATCATTTATCTTGAACAAGGTAATGATTAGTCAAATTTTGATAAGTTACCTATATAATAAGTGTTATACAATGAGATGTAGTAGGCTAACATGCCCTCAGTCAAACCGCTTAATAGGCGGTTCATAATTATCTCTAGTATGCAACAAATGGTAATGGTAAAAGGCATACAATCCTAAGCAAGTGACAATTAGGTACCAGTAGATGACACAAGGTTCTGGTGGGTAGCATATAGTCATCGGCAAGAGACACATATTCATCTGACATTCAACATACGACATCGATAATTAGTTTTCAACCCTCGACATGAAGTTCTTGATTTTTAACAAACAACCTTCAACCTTTGGTAGATTGTTATTAACCTTCGATATAGACTGATATTAACATTCGATAAATAATACTTGGCCTTCGACAAACAATACTTATACTGAAATAGATAGCATTTAACCCGTGGTAACATTTGACTCCCGACATCCGAAACATGTTGTGTACTAAATTATCTNTGTTTAAGTCATAACCTCCATAAAGAAGAATGGAAGATATATGAGTTTCACAGTTTCCATTATTTACAAACATGGATATTGAGATGTTTTTTTTATATAGTCAAAGTACTTTATAAAGAAATTTTACTTCTACGAATTCTTTCGATATTCTCTTTTGTTAACTATATTCTTCCTTTTTTTAGGTACATCACTAACAAGATGGATGAGTGTTGCACTTAAATCACCTTTTTAGAATTATAGAAAAGTCAAAATGGTAATTAGTTTTTCAAAACTAATACATCAATTAGTGTAAAATTTTTAAAATAATGTAATACTCATGGATCTTGAATGGGCCTGATTGTGAGTCCAATGGTCCAATAAATCATTTATCTTGAACAAGGTAATGATTAGTCAAATTTTGATAAGTTACCTATATAATAAGTGTTATACAATGAGATGTAGTAGGCTAACATGCCCTCAGTCAAACCGCTTAATAGGCGGTTCATAATTATCTCTAGTATGCAACAAATGGTAATGGTAAAAGGCATACAATCCTAAGCAAGTGACAATTAGGTACCAGTAGATGACACAAGGTTCTGGTGGGTAGCATATAGTCATCGGCAAGAGACACATATTCATCTGACATTCAACATACGACATCGATAATTAGTTTTCAACCCTCGACATGAAGTTCTTGATTTTTAACAAACAACCTTCAACCTTTGGTAGATTGTTATTAACCTTCGATATAGACTGATATTAACATTCGATAAATAATACTTGGCCTTCGACAAACAATACTTATACTGAAATAGATAGCATTTAACCCGTGGTAACATTTGACTCCCGACATCCGAAACATGTTGTGTACTAAATTATCTTAGGAATATATTAATGTTTACAAGATCTATCCAGTACAAAATGTTTGGGTGCATCCATTGTATTTTTTTTAGAGTGATAAGTCATTTAAGAATACTTAAAGAAATGAAAATTTTAAAATATGTAAGAGAAAATGAGGAAACATAATGTTGAAAAACTCCAAAAGGAAATACTAATGGAGAAGTGAGAATACTTTGTTGGAGTAACTAAAAATAGGAGCATTAGAAAGATATATATTAACCATATTATAATTTAAATAAAAAATAAAAAGTATCATGTATGTTCATGAAATAATGGAGTTCCGTAATTGTATTTCATGAAAAATGATCCTTTTCAAAAGATGTTTACCAAAAAATCTTCATTAAGAAGAAAATTCCAGAAAGAGGAGAACACTTGTATGCACCACACATATACATATAAACAGCTCCACCATCTAGAAGAACTAGGGCTTCCAACCAAAAATTAATGCCCAACAATCTCTAATCAAATAAAAATATCTATGCAGTGTACACGTGTGACTACACTGACAAGTAACCACTAAAATAATATTTGAAGTTACACATGTCAACTAAAATATTCCTTAACATATTCAACATTAAATTCAATCGGACCATTTACCTTCAAACTTGTTTGGTCATCAAGGAATGCAATATCGATCATGTTTTATCCACCACAAAATATACCTCATCACATTCTTGGTTCAGAAAGGTCCAACACCTTCACTGTTTCCACCACCAATGCACAGTCCTAACACCAAATTTAACTCACCAACCTTTCAATGTGAGCATCACATTTTCTTCTTACTCCTCCCAAAACTGTCTCTTCGTTTTTGAAGCAACTAATGATGTCAGAAGACAAGAGAAACTCCAATGTTCAGCTCCTACAAGAACTAGATGCCCTTAGGAAAACCCTTTACCAATCACACACCTCAAACACAACCAGAATAATAACAGCTTCCTTAGCTCTACCAAGACCAGCCTCATCTCCTTTTGTCTCATCTACCGAAGATGACAATGACACTGCTAAAGTCAACAACAAACAAAGCAACAAAACAAGGTCTCGTGGCATGTCCTTGTCTCCATGGAGATCAAAGCCAAACCTTGAACATGCCAAGGCAACTCTCGTTCAGCCAGATACCATTAAGTTTGATGAGACGGCAAGCTCAGGTGAGAAGAAAGGGATTTGGAACTGGAACCCTTTGAGGGCAATTTCTCATATTGGAATGCATAAACTAAGCTGTTTGTTTTCTGTTAAAGTGGTCACTGCTCAAGGCCTTCCTTCATCCATGAATGGACTTAGGCTTTCTGTTTGTGTTAGAAAGAAAGAGACCAAAGATGGGAGTGTTCAGACAATGCCTTCAAGGGTTGATCAAGGCGCTGCAGATTTCGAAGAGATCTTTTTCATTAGGTGTCATGTTTACTGCAACCGTGGTAGTGGAAAGCAGCTTAAGTTTGAGCCAAGGCCGTTTTGGATATACCTTGTTGCAGTTGATGCAAAAGAGATTGGTTTTGGAAGAAACTGTGTGGATTTGAGCCAATTGGTTCAAGAATCCTTTGAGAAAAGCCAGGAAGGAAAGCGTGTGAAGCAGTGGAACACAAGCTTTGGCTTATCAGGAAAGGCAAAAGGAGGAGAACTGGTTCTGAAACTTGGGATCCAAATCATGGAGAAAGATGGAGATGTTCATATGTTTAGCCAGGAAGAGAATTTTAAGTCTGGCAGATTCAAAAAGCTTACCTCTTTTGTTCGCCAAAGATCCAAGTCTTCATTCAGCTTTACTAGTCCAAGAATAAGAAGCAGAAGTGATGCTTAGATTCCTTCAGAGAGAATGTTATTATTATAATAATTTTATTATTTTATTGTTATTATAATATAAAAAATTACGAAAGTTAGTGTTAATATAAGCTCATCCGAAAAATGTCCTTAGTAAAGTTGTCAAATCATAAAAACATAAATATAACTGCTTAGAAGGTAGCATACCTGTAAGGTTTATTTCGTTTCATACATAATATAAATTTAACAAAGTAGTGTGTCAATTTGATCTAATCTTATAGTAAATATAAAAAATACTATTTAGCAGAGATTTATTTTTCAAGTTTTTATCCTTCTGCAAATTAATTTTCAAGACTTTCCAAACCTCCACCGTTAGAGTTATAACTATTAATTATCGGAGGTTTTTTGTGACCATTTATACTGGATTTTAACATTTTTTTATTAATAACTATTATTTTGTAAAGTTTCGAAACTTTTTTTATTTTCAACTATTTTACTCCAAAGAGTAATTTGATAAATTTTTTTACTTTTTTTTTATTAACAAAATACAAAAATTTATTCATTTTATGATATTGTATGTTCATAAAATTGTCACCACCGTTACTCTACAAACTAGGGTGCGTTCATTCCTTGTTAAACGAAACCTGAAAGGGTCTATTGCTTAACACGAGACGCCTTCCTTTCGCATCATTGTGCCTCCCAATGCTAAAACAAGTGTTGCTGCTAGCACAGAACACAAGCTTGTAACCCACGTCAAATCTCTGAATGTTAAACGTTCCAGTCAATATCTTCTTCCCTGGATGATCTCTAGCACCACCAATTCCCACCCATTTCTCTGGGAAATCATCAGAAACCACCACCCATTTGGAAGATGAAGCACACGAAGGTTTATCTACGAATGCAATATTCAAAGATTTTTGTGTGAAGATGGCACCTGAGCATGTTCCTTGTTGGCTGAACGTCACTGCCTGGCCATGGTCAGACTCATCAGGAGTCTGTAGAACAGTAACAGGGCATGTTGAGTTGCCAGCAAGACCTAATGCTACACCACCACCTTCTGGGCCAGAGAAAAATGGCAGAATGAAGTATTTTGCAGTAGAAGAAACAGGACTTTGTTGTGAGTCTACCACTTTCTCAGAAGGGGCTGCGAAGGATAATGTGAGGTTGATGGTAGTGATGGCAAAGAGGAAGAAGAAGGAAAGGGTGAGTGATGGTGCAGACTTCATGATGTTTATGTGTTTTGCTGGTTTAGGTTTATGTCGATGATGTTTGTGTTTCTGGTTCAACCTCCTTTATAAAGATTCTCTTAGGGTTTCATATGAAGCAATTTTTCTTTCGAATCTGTTGATTGAAGATCCAAAATAAATACCTTTGACTCAGGTTTTGAAAGGTGTTTCCAAATTTATATAATTTTCTACTAATGTAGTTTCCCCTTTTTAATGTAATTAATGTTTTTTTCACCTTACTAATATTAGTAGTCAAAATTTTAATTTTTACCTATTTTGTTTTGTTATTTCTTTTAATAACTAACCATTTTTGTGGTGAATGCATTAATAAATTAATAACTACGTTTCATTGAATTTAAAGTGTTTTGCATAATGTAATGTTGTAGATATTAATACAATTCAACCAATAAATCACTTTCTTTTATGTTGTAGATATTGTAGAATTGTATTAGTACATTTTCTTACAAACTAATTAATTGACCAATTGAGAATATCCTTTTCCGATTTCAGTTTCATATAAAGACATTAATTATCATTATCTTTATCTTTAATGTGTTTGGAATCGTTTAAATACGATGTTATCAACACATACTATTGAAAAGAAGAAGATAGTTTGAAAATTTGTGAAGACACAACAAATAATAAAATTTTAATTTTAACCTCTCTAATTCACAACGAGTTTGCAAAAAAAAAAAATATAATTTAATTTTTATTTAAAAAAACTAAAAATAACTTATAATAATTATATAAGCATATTGATGAAAAAAACATCTTTATTTAAATACATAATTTGTAATCCCAAATAAAATTATCTTTTCAAAATCCTTCATCTCAAATCCTTTGTTAAGCAATCAATTTTTGTAACCTCATTAGGAGTTATAATAATCTTTATGTATTTCGCATCAATTATGATGATAAATTCATTTTTTAATCTTTTCATATAAATGTTAGAATATGATTTCTATAAAGTATTAACTAAGATGATTATACTAAATACATTTTGACTACTTTAATTCATAAAGGGACTTCAATTTTATTAAATAATACTCTTTAGAATTTGTATTGTTGGACGAATTAAATCCTTCTTAGAGTTTCATATAAATATCATTTTAAAGAAAACTAAACAAATAGGCTATAATCCATCATATGTATATTTAGACCTTATTATAATTAGACTAATCAAATATTGAAGTTGTATTAAATACTATAGTGAATATGTTTCTTAAAAAATCAATACCAGGTTTTTGTGAAAAATCTTGAGCAACTAATTGTGCTTTGTATCTAATAATTTCACTTTTATTTTATTTGTTAGCAAAAATCTATTTGTACCCAACGGGTTTTACACCCTCAAATGTGCAAACTACATGTCCAAAAACATTTCATTTAGCAAACAAATATAATTATGCTTATATTGCATCTTTGCATTTTGGCGAATCATTTCTTTGTCGACAATCTTCAAGGTCATTGGTTCTTGATCTTCGTTGTCATTCACAACATTCATCACTATATTATATGCACAAGCCTCATCAATGTTGACTTCATTTTGATTCCATATTATCTTATTCATAACATAATTTATTGAGATTTCATCAATTTCAACAATTTCCTATACTTGAGGTTCTTCTAGAACTGAATCCTTAATTATGTCAAATAAATCTTTTGGGATTTCCACATTTTCGATTAGGTCATCTTGTCTTTTTAACTCCTTTTTTCATTCCAAGGTTTTTATCTTTGGAACCAATACCATACTTGAAGCATCACTAGTACAAAAACACCATATAACATTAGTGTTTTTCGACCTTTCACGTCGAATTCGAGGCCGACGTCATATCGGGAGACATTAAATTAACGTCGAATTTAAAAGATTCGCATTAATTTACGTTAATTGACGTCGGACATGGAACAATCCGACGTCCCTAGTAGAGTAAATTGATGTTGGATATTGTTTTATATCCAACGTCAATTAACGTCAAATTTATCCAATGTCTAACGTTAATCAATTTTTTTGTTTTTTTTAATTAATTTTCATCATTTGTGATCCTTTTTACAACTTTACGAGACATAAAAATAGAAAAACAACAAATGTAATCCAGTTTTTGGCATCTTACACAGCATGAACTATAAACTATAAGCAAAAGCACAAAAATTATGACAAATTTTTAGGTCTTTTGGAGTTGTTTTCAATATACTCTCAATTCTATCATAAACCTTGTGTGTATAACATGTAATGTAGTATTAACAACAAATAACAACAACAAAAAAAATAACAAACAACAACAATAAACAAGTTCTTCAAAATGAAAACGAAAACTAACCTTCAAAAGATGAGTTCGTCAAAATAAAGTGTTGTTACCAGTGAGAAAAAAAGCAGAATGCGCCTATGAAGGAAAAGAACACGAAAACAATCGGTCAAAACAAATAAAAATCATACATAGAGTAATTAATCAGCATGCATTTGTATCAAATGAAAGAAATATTACATGTGGTGGTCGTCAAACTTCGTTCGATAAAAATTTGAGTAGAGAATAGGGTTTTGCGCTAAGATAAAATGAACGAATTTTCAATCTCGCTCAAATTTTTATTGAATTCACTAACCTTTTGATGTCTAACTTTAGGGCATTCGACGTTTTATAACCATTTGATGTTTAGTTCTAGGGCATTCGACGTCATACGTAAGTATATTTTTACCTTCGCGGCAAACATTTTCACGAAATTTACCCAATATGACTTTAGACTTCTCAATATTCGACGTCTTATAACAAATTGACGTCGAATTACAATCCTAAACAACGTCTAGTAATTTCATTTATTTACAAAAATGTCACCAGTCATTTTTAACGATGGCTATTAAGTGGTTAGACGTTGAACGCGTGACGTTATATGTTGTTTTACGTGTTATTAATTACTATGAGTTATATTTCAAGCATTAACAACTGGTATATGTGATTTAGTTGTCCTTTTTGTATTAGTAAAAACATTTAACAATTGATTAACTAATTTTGTTAATGCATTATCCTTTAAACTTCCATATCACATTCTTTTGTATGACGATCAAGATGATATAATGATAATTCATTCCAACCAATATTTTTTTCCAATTATTTTCTTTCTCTCCCTAATGTTGGAAAAACTTATTCAATAAAATAATAATCGACAATTCGAACTGTAAATAAGTCTTTTGATAATGGTTCAAGATATTTTATTATTGATGGAGAATCATATCCAACATATATTTTCAATCGTCTATGAGGACTCATTATAGTATCTTTTAGTGGGGAAATTTGAACATATACAACATACCCAAAAAATTTAAATGAGAAATATTAGGTTATTGACCAAAAACCAACTACATAATAAAGTATTAGTGATAACTTGTTGGCTTGATATGCGAAATTGTATATCCCTAAGTAGCCATTGGAAGGTTTGATCTCATAAGTAATGGTCTTGCAACCAACTTTAAACATTTTATTAATGATTCTGCAAGTTCATTTTGAGTATGAACATGTGCTACTGGATGTTTACTTCAATTCTAATTGATATACAATACTCATGAAAAATACGAGATCTAAATTCACGAGCATTATCAACACAAATTTTCTTAATTGGATAATCTGATAAATGAGCTCTTTAATAATTTTGCAAATGATTGAGTGTGAATAATAAACAAATATGTACACCATCTAGTTTATATATAAATTAAAATCATTAAATATTTAAATGACCCATGACTGTGAGTTAAAATCATTAAAATATTTGTGAAATTATTTTTCATGATATTATTGTTGTGTTATAAGGATAAATTAGTTGTTGAGATGTTTTATTTCTTTTTTCAATGGCATCACCAAGATCCATATCATCTAAATGTACTCCAACATCTAATATCTGAAGTAAGTAATTCTTCTTTTTAACATCAAAAGGTCACAAATTCATATTTGGCTAGGTTTGACATGTTTAAAACTAGCACATAAAATATTAATAATAATATATTTCATGAAATTATAAAATTAATATAACAATATTAAATGTTAGAAAAATAATATAATATAAATAATAATTATGATAATAATAATAGTAATAATTGAAAAATAGAGATGAAAATTGATAAAATAAAACAGTTATTATCATAAAAATAAGAATATAACACAAAATTAGGGAAGGATTGAAAAAAATTATAGGTAGAGATATGCACAGTATTATTTTTAAAGAGAAAACACATCCACAACTCATTGTTAGAACATTATGCTAACAACATATTATAAAATAAAGTTAATAATAGAGAAAAGAAGAAAGAAGAAAAAAAGAGAAAAAAAAGAATGTAAACTAACTTTTGTATGTAATTACAAATAGGAAAAAGTCATATTTATAGATAGAAAATGTAAACCAAATAAATTACAAATCAAATAATTAATACAAATATTTAAATTTCATAAAAAATAATCAATCATATAAATAACAAATGAATAGATAGTCATTAATTCATAACAAAAACGAACATTTTTAGGGTTTAGAAATATATTTAATATAGTTTGTTATAACTTAAAATTAAAATCAAATAGCTTTGGGAAAATAAAGTGACTATTATTAAGTAATTCTTATAAAAAAGTTAAAATTATTTAAATTTAGTTATAATAATAATAAAAATATTAATTTTAATTAAAAGTGTTCCGTTATGTTTTTTAAAACAACTTTACCAGTTTATTTTTGTTAACTACTTTGAATAATTTATCAAATAATTTTCAATTTGTAATGCCTTGTAAAAAAATATCTAAAAGATTATAATAGTTACTTTTTCTATCAGTTTTTTTTCTAAAGAAAATCTCATTCACACGCATCCTTAAACTTTTTACTTTAAGCTGTTACTTCTTGCACCACATCAAAATTTTGCCTGTACTCCAATATTCTGGATTTTATTTTTCAAAACGCGTTAAATATCTTTTGAAAATTAGAAAACTTTGTCGGGTGAAGGAAGAAAATTGATGGGGTGAAGAAAGTAACACCATTGAGTATTTAAGAAAAAACAGGTTTAGGTCTTTCATCCGAATAAGCTGGGCCCATTACGTTCACGCGAGTGCTTTCATCCTTGATTCTCCAATCCTATTTTCTGAGTTCTGGAAGGTCACTAACCAGAATACCAATTCACAACAGCATAGATTCTACCCACCTCGTCCATAGACATGGTTTGTTTTCGTTATTTCTTCCCTTTTTGTTTTTGTGTTTTAATTGAATATTTTCAGTTTCAAATTTTAATTTTGAAGTATGAACATTTGGGGTCTTATTATTATGCGTGTTTGATTCCAGGCTACGCTTGCTGATTCTTTTCTTGCCGACCTCGATGAACTCTCTGATAACGAGGCAGAAATTCCGGTAAGTTTCTTCTTCTTTTTATTTATTTTCATCTAAATTGCCAAGTTTGAAAGAACTCGGGAAAAGTTTTGTTATGAATAAGGTGGTTGGTTCCTTTTGTTTCAGGAGGATAACGATGTTGATGCTGCTGACATGGAAGAGGATGTTGATGGTGATCTAGCTGACCTAGAAAACCTCAACTACGATGACTTGGACAGTGTTTCCAAGTTGCAGAAAACACAGAGGTACATTGATGTTATACAGGTTAGTTGCTCCTCATTTCTTTTGAAGCGATTTACCACAGTCAAGCATTTAAATTGTGGACGCTGTTTCATCTTGTTCCTTGATATTACGCCAAATTGGGGACAGATGCTGTTGATGCAGCCACCATTGTGATCTTGTTACAGTTGTAGACACCCTATAAAACTTGATGTTGCAGCTAAAATCATGGTCAGCTTAAAACATTGCTCCCAGTTGTTGTTGGCGGGACCTCCAATATCGCTACTACTACTTTCACAATTTAAAACCAGGCTTATATGTTAATAGTCATTGTTATTGCTATTGCTGTTGGGTGCTTTATTGACTTTTGTAGAATCTAAAATCAGTTTGTCTAAGCTGGGAATTTAGGTTTCTTTCTTTTTTATGTTGTAAATGGTGTTGTTCTGTCTTTTTAGTTTCATTTTTTGTTCTGATATGTAGGGTGTTTTATTTATTGAGACATACATATTGACATTGGTGTATGAATAAGGTATAATGTTACTTTTTATTGCAGAAAGTGGAAGAGGCCCTTAAAATGGGGTCAGATGTCTCGACTCAGGGAGTGGATCTAGAAGATGATCCTGAATATCAATTGATTGTGGACTGCAATGCTCTGTCAGTTGACATTGAGAATGAAATTGTTATAATCCACAATTTTATTCGTGACAAATATCGATTGAAATTTCCTGAGCTTGAGTCGTTGGTGCATCACCCGATTGATTATGCACGTGTTGTTAAGAAGATAGGAAATGAAATGGATTTAACTCTTGTCGATTTAGAAGGGCTTTTACCCTCAGCCATTATAATGGTTGTGTCTGTTACTGCTTCAACTACAACTGGCAAGCCTCTTCCGGAAGAAGTCCTTAGTAAGACTGTTGAGGCCTGTGATCGAGCACTTGATCTTGATTCAGCGAAAAAGAAGGTTCTAGATTTTGTTGAGAGTAGAATGGGCTACATTGCGCCCAATCTCTCTGCTATTGTTGGAAGTGCTGTTGCAGCTAAACTCATGGGTACAGCTGGTGGTCTGACGTCTCTAGCAAAGATGCCTGCTTGTAATGTTCAGCTACTTGGTGCCAAGAAAAAGAATCTTGCTGGGTTCTCCACAGCAACATCTCAATTTCGTGTAGGTTACCTCGAGCAAACAGAGATATTTCAGACTACTCCTCCATCTCTAAGGATGCGAGCATGTCGACTCTTGGCTGCAAAGTCTACACTTGCAGCACGTGTAGATTCCATACGGGGGGATCCATCTGGAAATACTGGAAGGGCTTTCAAGGATGAGATTCACAAAAAAATTGAGAAGTGGCAGGAGCCCCCACCTGCAAAACAACCAAAACCACTTCCAGTTCCTGATTCTGAGCCTAAAAAAAAGAGAGGTGGTCGGCGGCTTAGGAAGATGAAGGAAAGGTTAGCATTGTCTTAAATTCTTGTTTGTACTGGATTTTTAAGTAGCTGTGTTGAAGGTTTGCTGCCTTATGCCTTTTTCTTTTGTTTTTTAATTTATGACCTGTTGATTCTAATTACAGGTATGCAATAACAGACATGAGGAAATTAGCCAATAGGATGCAATTTGGAGTCCCAGAAGAGAGTTCATTAGGTAATTTTACCAGTTTTCTCTTGTCCTGATCTGATTACTTTTGCATAGCAATTTTTTTCCTTTTGATTTTTTAATTTGATGCTTGAATTTTATATTTATTCTATTGAAAATTATAGGGAGTTAGGGATTATTTAAATGGAATAAAAAGGAGAACGGGAAGTAATTAGACTTTTAATAATTAAGCTGTGATCGTGATGCAAAACCCTATGATAACAACCAATACCGATCACATAAGGAAAGTGAAGGGTTAGTGGGAAAAATAAGGGAGGGAATTGAAAATATATCCACCCGCCAATGTAGTTGTAGTGGGAAAAAAGGAATGTAATATTCTGTAAGGCTATTAGTGAAAAAGAGGATTCAAGAGAAAAGTGAGCAAGACTTGAGTTTGGAAATTGGTGGGCGACAGGACTTTCTCTATTTCTTTAGTTCAGTGTCTTCTTCTGTATTACACATCAGAGATTCCAACTAGCTAGCTTTTTCTATCCGTTTGTTATGGCAATTCTGGTCTAATTCCTAACAATTATTAATCCAATTATTCTAATAATTGATGCAGCAACTATGCGTGAAATTCACAACTCAAGTTGATGAATTCTAATATTTTTTAATTCAAAATGTTCTGGAAAGGCAGAGTATGAAGACATCTCAACCCCAGGTTGGGCATGCAAATACTGAAACTGAAAAATGAGGTGAAAATTAGGAAAATAGTTTGAAATATAATTTTTGTGGGTTCGGTACTTGAGATATTGAGAAGAAAAGTCTGAATTGCTCCCTTTGCCACTCATCTGCATATTATTTATGTGTGTGTGTCAAAAACGGAGCAATGAGTACACTAACATAAAAACAGAGCAGACTGTGTCTATGGATGGCTGTAGGCTACAATTCAGAATAGGGGAGAAGAAGACAGCTTTTTACAATTACAAGAAGTGCATGTAATATATTATCTAAAGTTTAAATCTAAAACTCCCCCTTAAACTGGAGCTATAAATTATATGGAATTGAAATTGATACCTTTTCAAGGACTTTGAGGCCATCTGCAAGTTGATCATTTAAGTTGAAAAATTCAGTAGAAATTTCCTTAGCCAATAACTTCTCTTGAATAAAATGACACTCAATCTCTACATGTTTGGTTCTTCCATGGAACACTGGCTTAGAGGAAAAGTGAAGGGCTTCTTAGTTGTCACAATATAACTTCATTTGTTGAATATAACTCTTGAAGGTGTTGTTTAATCCATATCAATTCCAAGTGACTATGGTCATTGCTAGGTACTCTGCATCTACACTAGACCGTGCAACATTCTCTTTCTTACTCTTCCAACTGATAATATTACTACCAATGGACATACAATACATTCTCTTGTCTGGTGGATATCCTGCCTTATCAACATTACAAGCCTAGATATTTGTCCCTTTATCCCCATACAATAGACCTTGAGCTATGGCATTAATTACTATGTATGAAATCCTTTGGAAACTTAAAATGGAAAAATTTTAATCTCTCCCTATATTCTTATACTTTTATGCACTTGTGAATTATAGGAGATGGTCTGGGTGAGGGCTATGGAATGCTTGGTCAGGCTGGCAGTGGCAAACTGCGTGTGTCTATTGGTCAAAGCAAACTTGCTGCAAAAGTTGCAAAAAGGTAAGTTCTTCTAATTGCTTGAGTTCTATATTATGTTCTAGTTACTTGATATTCTGATTTTGTTGCAAGATGATAAATTACCATCCATTTCTGGTACATTATTTATCTAACTGACCACGAAGACAAATCTGTTGGACTATTTTTCATTTGTCAGATTCAAGGAAAAGAATTATGGTAGCAGTGGTGCTACATCTGGTTTGACATCAAGTCTTGCATTCACACCAGTGCAGGTTTGCTCATCTTTTTGTTTTTGTATATTTTCTCCTGATCTCTAGTACCTAATTAGTGCAAAAGTAGTGAATTGTGCACAAAATTGTTATGAGAAGTTGTCTAACATTCTCCTCCCCAATTTCTTGAGCAATGTTGTCTAACAACTTAAACGTTTGTTTGCTATCCTTGTCACATTACTAATATCTATACAGAACATACGGTAGCATACATATGTGGGGGCAACATACGGTAAATTAAAAAAGCAATTAAGGACATGGAGAACATAGTCAATAGTAAGGGATGGAAGGGGTTAGGTAGTACCAATGCCACAAGCTTAGGAGGGAGCATCAAATGAAATGTTCGAACTGAACCTAGGAGATAGTGGGTCAACCAGCTAACACGATTTTGAAAAAGGCTCTAGATATCATATAATGAAAGTGAACTTAAGTTTAATTCAACCTCACAACACTGACTTGTAAGATTCATAACATTGACTTGTAAGATGAGATTCAAACTCACTTATATATTATAATTTGATTATATGTCTAGTTGATGTGAATTCTCCAACACACCCTGTTAGGCTATAGATTGAAAATCTCGATTATGGGAATAAGAGCAACAGAATAGTGGATGCCGATTGCAAATCTTGATTATGGGAATAAGAGCAACACAATAGTGGATGCCACTATACGCCTAACTTGACTAGGATAGGCTTTAAATGATATTGATACCTTGTTAAAGTCTAGAGAAGAGAGAAACATTGAGCAGAAACCGTGTGTTTCTGACACAACACTAGTACTTGTAAGATGAGATTCAAACTCACTTGTATATTATAATTTGATTATATGTCTAGTTGATGTGAATTCTCCAACACACCCTTGTTAGGCTATAGATTGAAAATCTCGATTATGGGAATAAGAGCAACACAATAGTGGATGCCACGATACGCCTAACTTGACTAGGATAGGCTTTAAATGATGTTGATACCTTGTTAAAGTCTAGAGAAGAGAGAAACATTGAGCAGAAACCGTGTGTTTCTGAAACAACACTAGTACTTTATTTATATTGAAAAAAAAGAAATGAATACAATAAATAGATAAAATAGATTTGATATCCTCTAATAACAAAGATATGATACAGGACATAAATAAAAATGTTCCTAATAATACATGTATCATCTAGATATTCTTAATTGTATAGGACCAATTCCTTATTTCTAGAGATGTTAAAATGGTTCTAACGCGTAAACGCGTGAATCAATCCAGTTCACCATGGGTTTGAGTTGGGTTGTGTTGGAAAAATTTCAATTTTTTTAAAGGTGGATTGAACTAAATCCGTCTCACTTAATACACGGGTTAATAAGAATCGAATTGTATTGTGAAGGTCGGTTGACTTATAACCCATCAACAACAACATAATTTTTGGCCACTACTAATTTTGCAGGATTTATATCAGATAGCATATACACGTGTTCTTTCTTATGAGTTGTTCATATCAATAATTTAACTGATATTTATGATGGAAAATGGAATACTTGATTTTGATAGCACTTTTTGCACAATAACCACAGTTACTTTTTCTTTCGTTTAAGTTTTGCATTAATATTGGGTTACTTATATTGTTTTTCAGGGGATTGAGCTGACAAATCCACAAGCTCATGCTCATCAACTTGGTAGCGGAACTCAAAGCACCTACTTCTCTGAAACAGGAACATTTTCGAGGATTAAGAGGACATGAAATCGTGTATGAATTCAAATTTTCATTCAGTCCCGACAATCCTTTGTTAACATGACTAGAAACTGTTGATGCCGATGGATATTACTTCATAGGTTTATGATTATGTTGTTGATAAGTTCGCTTGTATATTACTTCTGCTATGCCTTATACCAGGTTCCTTTTCGTAGTAACATAAATTTTGATCGATATAGTCACCATTTTCATAAGTTAACTTGAGAACAAAAAAAACTTTCTCATTGGAATGGACCAAGTTTTATTTGACGAGAAAATAAATTAGAATTATTAAATTTTGAATATGACTTATAACAATTATAAAATGGATTATAATTTTTAACATTGTACTATAATACATAAGTAAAATAATAAACAAAATACAATAATTTAATATTAATTTATAAATATTTTCATTTTATAAAAGTTAAGTAATAAAAAAACACTACAATAAAAAATAAAATTAAATACAATTAAATTATATATATGTGTGTGTGTGTGTTTGTATATGTATTTTTTCATAGTGTAATAATTACATAATTGAAATAAAAATATCATAGTAATAAATAAAAGTAAATAATTTTAATTTTCATAATTTTTTGACATAATATTTTAAAATATACCTTTTTTATTAAAATTTAATAATATTTTTTTATTTTAATTAAAAACTTAATTATAATTTATATTTCAAACACTTGTTTTATGAAATTATTTTTTAAATCTACTCGGTGATTGTATCTATACTACAGACGACAATGAAGCTCCCAAATGAGGAATACATAATTTTCATTAATTACCATTAAAGTAGACGACCCAAAAGAGATAAACAATACTACACTCAAAGTTTTAGAAGTATTAGAAAAGAAGACAGATATGGTATAGATAAAGGAAGCTTAACATAAAAATACTTTTATAACAAATAGTTCTTAATAAAGAAAATATTAAAAAAATTGGGTTGTGACACGATTCCTATTTAAAGTTGCATTTATAAATAATAAATAGTATTAAGTAGTAATCAATTTTTTAAAACAAATTAAATATAAAAAATAAATCTTACATAACAGCATATTTGTGTGATAACCCATATAAATTTAAAAAAATCTTATATAACTGCAGATTTGTTGTACCGCATATAATTTTTAAAAAAAATGTCTCCAGTTCTTCAATGTTATATAGAATATTTTATACACTATTCTATTTATTTTTATCCTTAACAAATATACTAAATGTAATTTATATAAAATTAATTAATTTTATGACTATATAAAATTAAAAGATAATGAAACTATGAAATTAAGAAATTGTAAATTTATAAAAATAATATGCGATAACAACTAAGTAGATAATAAGATAGTATATATACTTTTATAGTACTCAAAAAATCATAAAACGTATCAAGAATAGAAGTAGATATATTTTAATTTTATTAGAAACTTAAAACTTCATTAATTCAATATATAAAAACAAAAAATAAAACAACACAATTCATTGCATTAATTTTTATTGTTAGTTTTAAAAAAACATAGCAAAAAATTATTATATTTAATGGGGTTAAATATGTCTTTAGTCCCTAAACTATTGGCCGTGGTTTTCTCCCTCTTTTAAAGTAAGGTACAATTGGTCCTCATTCTTTTCGAAACGTTCGTTTTAGTCCTCAGAACTTGGTTTTAGTCCTCATTTGTTGCTAATGAGGACCAAATTTTTAAAATGTGTTAGTTTTCGAGGACTAAACGAACGTTTTCGAAAAGAATGAGGACCAAATTGTACCTTACTTTGAAAGAGGGACGAACAACCAAAAACGGTCAATGTTTAGGACTAAAAACATATTTAACCCTTTTAATGAGATATGTTACCAATACACTTCAAAAAACCATTATCAATAAGGAATATTGCTTTTAAGAAAAGAAAGTACTTATATGAACAATTTTTTCAGTTTTAAAGAACCAATTATAAGTCTACACAACAAAATCAATTTATTTAATAACAAAAAAGAAAACTAGTACAAACAACTTCCAAATTTATTTAACAGAATATGTGCCTAGATTGATTGTAAAACCAAATTAGAATCTTCATAAATTAATTTAATTTATATTAATTAATTAAAGTTAGCTTTCACACTAAATGAAATAAAAATTTTAAAGGAAAAATTTGTAAAATATATTTTTTAATCGATTTTATATAATAACATAATCAAATAATGTTAATGCCAAAACTGAAATTATGTTTTTGTCAGTCCATTAATCAATTAACTGATTAGATAATCGATTAATCTAGTAAAAATTGAAACATTGTTTTTGTCTATGTATTAAATGATTAACTAACTTACATAATTGATTAATATGAACTATTCTCTCTTTTTTCTTTAAAAATATGTATCATTTTTCATTTTGAATAAGTTCTTTTCCTATTACAAACTCATAAGAATGTGGAGAGAGAGCGTTTTGAGAGTTTAATAATTCCAAATCCGTTTTTTTCTCTTCTCCAATCAACATTAATATATTGAAAACTTACTACTTGGTAAATTGTAATATTCATTATTGTATTTTCTTGTAATTCTTTTTTTTTTTTGTTACTTGTTGGTGATAGTTAGAGTAATTCGTGTGTAACTTTACTTTATTTGGTAAATATTAAAAGTTTTTTCAATTCTTTATACTATCTAAAGTGTAGGTTATATATAGTGAATTTGTATTCTAACCTCTTATTATTAATGAAAATCTAACTAATGTTGCTAGATAGTTAAATGTAAATTTGTGTAGAATTGAATCAACATAAAAACTTTTGTTTGTTGTGTTTTCTTCTTTTGAAATTTTTGTATTTTAGTAATTGTTAAAATATCTTAATTGAACATCATCTGTATAACCTTGTCAATTGATTAAAGAAATTTTTAAAAACTATTTTAAAAAATTAAAAAAAAAACAATTTTGCAAAAGAACCACCTCTTGATTAAAGATATTAACTGTAACTATTTTTAACATTAAATCCACTAAAGTATTTTCATAAAAAAAAATCATTCAAAAAGTAATTAAATAAATTTTTAAATAAAAAATTTATCTTGTTGCTTTCTCAAGGTAATTTGATAATATATGTGATTAAATTATTTACTTGGAGATAAAAAAAAAATATAAGTTTTATAGATAATAATTTTTGAATAAAATAAAAGTCAATACTTTATTTATAAAATTTTATATTTTACTTCATTTAAATTTATTTCTAAATAAAATTTAAATCATTGTCCTCACTCTTCTTATTTAGAAAAAAAAAAGTCACTGATTTGTGTATTATTATTTTAGATATGACTATAAGAATATAGAAAATAATTTAAGTGAGATAAAACTTTCAAATAAATATAAATATATTAAACCAATTTCATCTTATAAAAGTTACTATATTTCTAAAAAAGTAAAAAGAAAAAATCCGTCCCTTATCTTTTCTAAACTTTTACTTATTTGTTTGAAAATTGAAAAATATCCTAGGATTCCTAACAGGGAAATCTATCTTCGATTATGATCTTTTTTTTCTTTTTTTTTTTAATTTAGTAAGTTCTTCTTTCGTTTTCTTAAAAGTAATTATTGTGATTGTTTGTTTTAATCATTTAATTCAATTATTAATCTTTTTTTAAAATGTATTAATTTATCTTAATTTGTAATTGTTTTTCTTTTCACTATGATCGTTTAATTTGTATAGGAGTAAAAGAGGTTGCTTAGAGTAGGAGGGACTTTTGAAATGCATAGTTTGTATTGTATTACACTTAATCTTCCTTATTTTCATGAACTATTATATTTTGAAAAACCTGGGTATGTAAACAAATTGAGGAGCACAGTAATGCATGGTGTATACTTAAAGTAGTTTTTATACTTATGACATACTTTAATTAGTAATTAGTAGATAAATTCTATTAATCCAGGTGTTACAATTTTAAGTCCCATTTGTAAATATAAATAAATAAAATGATGTTTTGGTTATAAAGATAGTTAAACAAGCTTTTAACAATAAATAATAAAAATAACTCAAGCAATTGTAAAATTTTAGAGAATTTACATAATAAATAACTAAAAAATAAAAAACTATAATTTTTTAATTAATAGATATTCACCATAAGATATTATGTCGTATATAAATATAAAATTTATTTTTTATTTATAATTATCAAAATATAATATTTCTCTCTCTCTTGATTTAAAGAGCATTTAAAGAAAATCTAATTTTATCATTAAATTTTCAAACATCACATTAAAAATATAAAAAAAAAACATTAAAATTATTTTATGTAATATTAAAAAAAACATAATATTCGTTATTCAAACATAACTAATAACTAAACAGTATATTATAAATATAGTTCTCTAACATATTATATATTTAAGTCTGTTCTACAATTTTACATTGTTATTAATTTTATTTTTAATTTTTTAAATTGAATTGATGTGGTATCTTTACTTATCAAGTGTCCAAGAAATGGTAACTACATAGCTACGTACATAGATATATATACATTTACAAATAAACATACATCTCTGGTTTCAAATGATAAATTATAAATTATAAATTATAAAATTTAAATATGAAAACAATACATTTACAAGTTAACATTTTAGATAACAATACTCTTTAAAATATTAGATAAAATTAAGTATAATTAAGATAAACATTAGCAAGAAATAAATCTCATTGGAAAAAGGAATGAAAATTATCACATTAATTTTTAATATTTATTTAATAAAAAGTTATAAAATCATTAACAAAAACATTGTTATAAATATTAAAAGAAAAACTACTCAAAGTGAACAATTTTTTTTTTCAGTGTTAGTGTACATAACAAAATCATGTTTATTAATAAAAGAAAAAACTGGTTTAAGCAACTCAACACATAAATATCTAGAACAAGAAGCTTGATGACTTTTGCTTAACTGCTTTTACAAATTCAGCTTCAAATATGAAAGGAGACGTAGTCTCGTTCACCAAGATCAAACGCTTTCCGTTTTTCTCTTCACGTCTCGCAAAGTCGAAGCATTTGGTGGAGCTGCTGGGACAGAACACGAACTTGTAACCCTCAACAAACAAGTATTTCTCAATCTTAAACACTCCATCTACGATCTTCTTATCCGCTCCAAGATCTGTGGTGCCACCAATACCCAACCATTCTCCAGAATACTGCTTTTCATTAACAACCACCCACTTCGACGATGAAGCACACGAAGGTTTGTTCACAAACGCAATATCTAATGGTGTTCCAGTCATGATCGTCTTTGAATTTACTCCTCGAATCGTGATCTTCACTTTCTCCCCAAGAATCGCCGGATTATAATCCTGCATAACAATCAGCGGGCATTTCACATCGCGTTCAACACCAGGTTGTAATCCACTGGCTGTTGGACCACTGTTGAGCTGCGTCACGTAGTATTCTTCAGCAGCAGAAAGAGGAACACCTTTCGAGTCAACGACTGGCACAGGCGGATCCACGAACCTTGCTGATGCCAAGGCAAACAGAAGGAAAGGAAAGGTGAGTGATATTGCACACTTCATGTTTGTGTTAATGTCTCTGTGTTTTGTTGCTTCAATCTTGTTTTCTATATATAGAGTTTTCTTGGGGTTGCATTGCATGTGGTAAAGTTAATGTTTTGTTTCATTCTATTGGTCAAAGCTTTCGGTTTGTTTCTTTCACCCTAATTATTATATGATTTTACTTCTTTTTCTGAAGTTTTGTTTTTGACTATCAATGCCTTAATAAATATATTTATTGAAATTGAAAATGTTTTTCTTTGACTTTAAGCTGATATAAATGTGTTTTTAAAATGAATAAATTACTGTAGTAAGGAATCCATCACTCCTGATGAGAAGTATAACATACCTCATTTTATTCAAATGAGATTCAGATAGATATTCAAATTTTTATTATGTTAAAATAATATAGTTTTAAATTATATTATATATGTAATTTTATAGGAATTATTGAAAAAATTTGTTAGGTAATTTAGAATAAGGAGACATGTTTAATTAGTTATTAAAAAGTAATTGTATTTTGATGTGTTTGCTTTTGTAATATAGGTTTACTTACCTAATATGTAAATATTTTGTTTTCTTTTTATATATATTTAAAATAGTGGCAAAGAGACACTTTATATTTCTGGATGTTAAAAAGAATATTAAAAATGATAGTTAAATAAATAAAAAAAAAAGTAGTGTTTGGTCATAAATGATTTGTAATATGATAGGCACTAATAACTTTTTTTAATTCTAAGATATAACTAAAGGGAAAATGTAATATGTATATTAAAATAAATTCTCTTTTATATTTATATTCTTAAGGATAGGATAGAAATATAAAATGTGTATCCTAAAATATATCATTTTATATCGTCATAAATGATACAAATTATATTTGTAATGTTGTTTGATAAACTTTAATATCAAGAAAATTTTAATTAATATAGAGTAAAAAATACGAATAGTTTGAAAAAATATTCTAAAACTTAAATCAAAAAATAGTTCTTATTAGCATCACTAAAAAAACAAGTTCAAGTAGAAATTGTCATTCTATCATGTTTCAATCTTAATCAAGTTAATCACATCCAAAATCCAAAATCAACTTAGGAAAAGTACATATAGCAAACTATGTGAATTGAAAATTATGAAAAATTTTAAATTCTTTCTTTATAAGTTGGATTTAAAATTCTCTAATTTTAATCAATTCAATTACTTTAATAAATTTTTAAAATTTTATTTTTTAACCCAAATAACATATTTTCTCATAAACGTTTCAATTTCTAAAAAAAAAAACTATTAGTTTTATATTTGAAGAATTTAGTAGTAAAGTGTGTTTTTTTCTATTATTATTTGACTTCTAAGCTATAAAAAATTTTATGAGAAATTATAGAAAAACTACAAAAAAATTGATTCATAAAAATCACTCAATTAAAAAACACACACACACAGAATTATCATTAATAGTGTATGAGAATTAATTAAAAAACATTTATTTGAAAACTGATCCATAACGCTAATAATGTAAATTAAATATTAAATAAATATCAATTATGATCGTTGTCTTGTCTAACTAATTAAAAATCAACTACATATATTTTTATCATTATTAATATATAGTAAATTAAAATATTATTATTCAATTTTTCTTTCGTATTGAATGAAAATTAGAATTTACCAGTAACTTCTTTTTTCAAATCTTTGTAAACTATTATTTGTAAAATCCATGTATTGTTTTGTTACAAACATGGATTTAATTTTAGTATTAAATTTTGATTCACAGTGAACTTTTTGCACAAAACTTTCACCAAAAACATTCTTAGAACCTTCTCAATTTTAAAGAACTTGTATTTGTAAAATTTTCATTAAATAACATTTTTATTTAAAAAAATAAAAAACTCTGAATTTTTCAAACAATGAATACTCATATATATATATATATATATATATATATATATATATATATATATATTAGTATAGAGCAACATTTGATTGAAGGGAACTTTAGCGTGGGAGTCATCCATCAAAACGAGACGCCTTCCAATCTGATTATTAGAATTAATGGGATGGTCCTTCGGATGAACGGACGAAAATATAAATGTTCAAGAAATAAGAAATATCGTTAGGATAGTATTAGTGCGGAATTAGACATCGGTTAATGCAATATCCGATGTCTGAAGGGCTCCATAGACATCGGACAATGCAATGTCCGACGTCTATGGAGCCCTTCAGACATCAGACATTGCATTAACTGACATCTATGGAGCCCCCTTAGACGTCGGGGGTCATGCAGTAACCGACGTCTATAAAGACGTTGGACCTGTTGGAGTCCGACGTTTGATTAACGTCACCCACAAAGACGTCGGTTCTGGAGCTGACGTTAAAAGGTCAAAATAACAGACGTTAAATTCCCTTTTTGCACTAGTGTAGGTTCTAACCATGACTCTATACCATATTAGAAAGTGAATTTTTAAGCCTAACTCAACCCCACAAAACCGACTTGTATGTTGAGATTTGCACTTCACTTATATATTATAATTTGACCTTATATTTAGTCGACATGAGACTTCCATCACTAATCGTCAATTCTCCCAATACTAAAACAAGTGTTGTCGATAATGGTGGCACAAAATGCAAATTTATAACTATCACCATATTTCTGAATCATAAAGCTCCCACTTAAGATCTTCTTCCCTGGATGGTCTGCAGCATCACCGATACCCACCCATCTTGCAGGGAATGAATCATCACCACCAGCTACCACCACCCACTTGGACGATGATGCGCAATAAGGGTGATAGTCAAATGTAATCTTTGTGTTTGTGAATATGCCACCTGAACTTGTTCCTTCTGTGCTGAATTTTAGAGCCTTACCAGGGAAATTCTCATGGTAATTTTGTAGAACAACTACTTGGCATGTTGAGTTCCCGTCTGTGTCTAGTTCTACTCCACAACCTGCTGGGCCATGATGATTAAGCATTGAAATGTAGTATTCAGCACATGAAGAAATGGGTACTCCATTTGAGTCAAGGACCTCTTCATGAACCCTAGACAATGCTACTGGAAGAAACTTGGTATAAAAGACAAAGAGGAAAGAGAGAGTAAGGGATAGTGTAGACTTCATGGTTTGTGTTGGTGTTTGTATTTATGTTTTGGAAAATGTTATGTTGACGACCATTTTTTGACAACAATTTCGCAATGCCATGTGGCGTTGCATTGGGTAAATAAAGTGAAAAGAAATAAGGAAGAGGTTATCAGGCCGAGGGGTATTTTTGGAAGAAGATTTCAAAATTTTAAGAAATAAGTTTGGCGGTTTATTTTCAACCCTTCCATCTTCTCTCTAGCTCTCTCCTCCATCTTGACCCTTCCATCTTCTCTCGCGTTGTATCATGTATGTTATCTTTGAAACCCTAGTGTTGTTGGTCTTGTATTGTTGTATTTGTGTAGTTGGAAGGTGGGTATCGTTTTCTATGTGGTTACTTTGTTGTGGATTTCCCGTCTGCTGGAGGAGGCCGTGGAGCATTGTTATCTGTCGTTGTTGGTGTAAGTAAAAATGGTCGAGCCCTCACATTGTCTTTTACATTGTCTTCTTGGTGTTTCATTAACCTTAATGATATAACGAGTGTGGATTGTTATCTTGTTAGGGCAGTTTCAATGGAAGGGAAAAAACGAAGTGTAAGAAAAATTATAATTTTCTTTTTATAGATTATTTATTATCGTATCAATTGTAGTTATTAATAAAGTTATCATCATTTTTGTGTAGTGGCGGCTTCTTACCTCGATGGACTCATCGATCATTATTGAAATGAATCGTTTACTAGGAAAATGTCATGTGGAGCGCATTGGGATGACTCCATTTATGTGGTGTTTGAATATTCATAGCCCTGTGGAGGTGAATTTGAATTATTGGAAGGTATAGTTTGCAGTGGGCCGGGCAACGATAATAGTTTTAGAGTAAATCACAGTTGATGCCTTTTTCTTATTGATGTGTTCATGAGCATAGGTTTAGAAATAGGTGGTTTAGAGATTCCGTTTGATGAAGTAGTTGTTGGATTGGTTGGTGAAATGTTCAAATCAAAAATTATCACTTTGAAGGAGTTGACGGACATGTTTAATGTTATTGTGCATGATAATAACATTGATGTTGATGTAGTATGTAGGTTAATATATTAGTTTGTTTGGTTGTTTTTTATTTTCCAACCTCATCACCATCCTCATCCCCTCCAACGCCTAACAATGATCTCTTCTCATCGGATGAGCAACAGGAGAAATATGCCCACATTTTCAATTCGTGAAATATGGAAAGTAAGTATCTAGAGGACGTTACTTTGAAGGAAAATTTTCGATTCTATGACATATTTGGCCGAGCTGGGCTGACTGAAATTGTGTCTTTAAGAAAGACATTAACCACCCAGAATTTAGTGAGAGTGTTCTACAAGCAACATGTCAATAATCGGATACTGGGGTTATTCGAAGCGAGGTAAAGGTGTAAAAATTGGCTGAGCCCTAACCTTTTTCACAACTCACTAATCTCCCTCCCCCCTCATGGTGTTCGTTATGAGGAAAAACTTTAGATGAGTGGAAAGAACAATACGATTGTGTTACTACTGCAAGGCCAACTAGTCTGTATAGATATGCAGTCAGACAATCCAGAATACTAGCGAGCCAAATGAAGGTTTCAACCAAGGATACTTCATTACGTTCTCACTCGAGTATTAATTTCTCGTGCAAACCAAATTGGTCAGGCCTCCGAAGAGGATATTATGCTGCTATGGCATTTTTAAAAGTCCATTCACATTCACTGGGGACAATCTTATTAGATATAAGATGAAAGAGCATTAAGGGGAGAATGCCAAGTTGCCATATCCATCATTTGATAACCATCTTCATGGAATACTTTCAAGTGCCTACTGACCTGATCCCTTTCAGAATTGAAGTTCAGCAAACAATGGGTAGTGAAGTTGTAGCAATCATTTGGCTTATGTGCAAAATGATGATGGAGAATGGGTTCCCAAAGGCAACGCCCCCCATCCCCCCCTTACAACAAGGTAAGATCACAAGGATAATGATGAAACAAGGAGGCAGTTCATCTCCAACACTAAATGATGTTCATGAACCGCATAGAACAACTTCAGACCTTCGTTGGTACAAGATTTGATGCTTTGAAACTCGATTTATGCCTTTGAACTCGATTTGGAAACAGTACATGGGCATCAAAAAACACTACAAGGTTTGATGCGTTGCAATCGCGCGTTGGTAACATTGAAGAACAAACTGCAAAACCTTGCAAAGTGGTTCTGAAAACAATCCTCAGACTTAGAAATTGCTTGTTTAGGCTTTATTTTCTGCATTATAAAAAACTATGTATCACAGTACCTATTTTTCATAATTTGAAGTCTTTAATTTAATGAAGTTCTTTCTGTCAACTACTCCCTCACTTTTTCGTCATTTTAATATGTATGTTTGTGATGTGACCCCAAGTAGTGAAGAAGAACCCATTTTAAGTGGGGGGACCAAGTTGTGGAAGGGTTGAATCAGACTGCTCCAAAAACCCTGCTGTAATCGTTTACACAGTCCTGGTAAACGATTACGCGAGAGAAAACAAGGTTTTGTACAGAAACTTCACTGAAGTAGTCAGTCAGGGTAACATGGGTGACCATTGTCAAAATCAGTTCATTTCAGACAGAAGTCCACCTCTAAGTGGATGGAGAGTAATATTTGGTAAGTGGTGTTGGTGTTTTACTCACAACTGCAATTATATTTAGTGTATCATAAATTAAACATTACATATTAAATGACGAAAATTGAGGAAGTAGTTTGACAGTAAAGAACTTCATTAAATTAAAGACTTCAAATTATGAAAATAGGAACTGTGATACATAGTTTTTTTATAATGCAGAAAATAAAGCCTAAACAAGCAATTCTAAGTCTAAGGATTGTTTTCAGACCACTTTGCAAGTGTTGGCAGTTGTTCTTCAATGTTCCAACGGCGATTGCAACGCAGCACACCTTGTGTGATGACCATGTTTCATGTTCCAAATCGAGTTTCAAGGCATCAAATCGAGTTTCCAAGGCTCAAATCGTGTACCAACGAGGTTCTGAAGTTGTCTATGCGGTTTTCATGACATTATTTAGTGTTGTAGATGAACTGCCTTGTTCATCATCTTCTCCTTGTTATTCTTGACCTTGTTGTAAGGGGGGATGGGGGGCGTTGCCTTTGGGACCCATTCTCATCATCCTTTTGCACATAACCAAATGATGCTACAACTTCACAACCAATTTTTTGCTTGAACTTCACTTTTGAAATGGGATCAGTGTTAGTAGGCACTTGAAAGTGTTCCATGAAGATGGTTATCAAATGCGGATATGGCAACTTTGCGTTCTCCCTTAATGCTATTGTCATCTTATATCTAATAAGATGTCCCCAGTTAATGTGAATGGAATTGAAAAATGTCCATAGCAGCATAATATCCTCTTCGGATGCCTGACCAATATTGGTTGCACGAAGAATTAATACTCGAGTGAGAACGTAATGAAGTATCCTTGGTTGAACCTTCATTTGGCCCGCTAGTATTCTGGATTGTATGACTGCATCATCTCTACAACTATTGGCCTGCATTAACATGAACGTTATGTTCTTTCCACTCCATCTACAAGTTTTCCTTCATAACGAACCCCAGAGGGGGGAGAATAAGTGAGTTGTTGAAAAGGTTAGGGCTCACCCTAATTTTTTACACGCTTTTCCCTCGCTTCGAGAACTTCTAGTATCCGAGATTGACATGTGCTGTAGAACACTCTCACAATTATGGGTGGTAATGTCTTTTAAAGACCAAATTCAGTAAGCCGAGCTTGGCCAATATGTCATAGATTGAAAGTGTTTTTCCCTTCAAAGTACCGTCCTCTAGATACTTACTTTCCCAATTTTCACGATTGAGAAAATGTTGGGCATATTTCTCTGTTGCTCATCCGAGGAGAAGAGATCCTTTGTTTAGGCGTTTGAGGAATGAGGATGGTGACGGGGTTTGGAAATAAAAACAACCAAACAAACTAATATATATACCCTAACATACTACATCAAATCAATGTTTATTATCATGCCCAATAACATAAACATGTCCTCAACTCTTTCAAAGTGATAGTTTTTTTATTTGAACATTAACCAACCAATCAACAACTACTTCATCAAATCGGAATCTCTAACCACCTATTTCTAAACCTATGCTCATGAACACATCAATACCTGAAAAGGGCATCAACTGTTGACTTACTCTAAAACTATTATCTGCCCGGCCACCTGCAAACTCATAACCTTCAATAATTTCAAATTCACCTCCATAGGGCTATGAATATTCAAACACCAATAAATGGAGTCATCCTAATGCGCTCCATGAGACTTTCCTAGTAAACGATTCATTTCAATAATGATCGATGAGTCATCTAGGTAAGAAGCCGCCACTACACAAAATGATGATAACTTTATATACTACAATGATACTAAAATCATAAGAATTAATATGTTCTTCCATAAACTGCCCTAACAAGATAACAACCACACTCGTTATATCATTAAGGTTAATGAACACCCAAAAAGACAATGTAAAAGACAATGTGAGGGCTCGCCATTTTTACTTACACCAACAACGACGGATAACAATGCTCCACGGCCTCCTCTCAGCAGACGGGAAAATCCACAACAAAGTAACCACATAGAAAACGACACCCACCTTCCAACTACACAAATACAACAACACTAGGGTTTCAAAGATAACATACATGATACAACGCGAGAGAAGATGGAAGGGTCAAGATGGAGGAGAGAGCTAGAGAGAAGATGGAAGGGTTGAAAAACCTACGCACGTTACGCCCAAAATAAACCGCCAAACCCATTTCTTAAAATTTTGAAATCTTCTTCCAAAAATACCCCTCGGCCTGATAACCTCTTTCTTGTTTCTTTTCACTTTATTTACCCAATGCAAAGACGCCACATGACGTTGTGAAATTGTTGTCAAAAAATGGTTGTCAACATAACATTTTCCCTTTAATAAGTGGGACTTGAAAAATTAGATATTGGAAATAATTAATGAACAACTTGAATGGTTTTCTAATCATCTTTCTTTAAAGTATTTTTAGTTCTCTCTTAATTTTCTCTACCAATGGAAATAAAAGAAAACAAACACTAATGATACGATGTACTCACATATGGAGATCATAAAACATTTCAACAAATTAAAATTATTGTTGGTCTCTATAGAATATACATTTCCTAACAAATATATTCTTAGTTATATTTACTTAATTAGATCACTCAATAAAATTCACTGATAAAATATAATGATCATAACCTATTTAATAATTATTTATACATGACCCAAATTGCTACAGATATTCATGTTTTTATATGAAATTATCATATCTTTTCTTATTTATTTGCGTGATTTTGTATCTTTTACGGGTTTGTGTACGATGAATGCATATTCTTGTTGAATTCAAACGGTTGAGTAATAATTCATATATTGATAAATATGTTGCATAAAATCCAAAATTCAAAATATTGCCATGTTAAATTGTTTTCTAATTCTTTTTAACGGCTTGTTTTTGTAATTTTTTTATTTAATGAACAAAATTTAAAATAAATAAAAAATGTAAGGTAATTTTTTGTAGTAATGATTTTATTAGAATAAAAAAAGACACCAGATGACAAATTGACTTGATATAATAAAAACTAGAAAGAAAACTTAAAATATAAAATTAATACAGTCTTTCAAGTGTTAATGTCAATTGAAAAAAATAATTAAATTGACTTGATATAATAAATATTAGAATTCAAATTAATAAAAAAATATAAAAACTAAAATAAATCATAGCTGTAAATATAAAAATTAAATTATTAATTGGACCTAATTTTAAATTTCATGCATGTCACAATCTACATGTTACTAACTAAAATAAATAAACTTATTACTTTTATTTGTAAATACAAATTAATGTTTTTTATTTGGAGAAATTTTAACGAAATTAATTAATACTTTGTTGATAATTGACAACATAACTACATTTAAAACTTATATACGTAAAACTTAAATGTAAATATTGAGTAATTTGATCTAAGAGTTTAGATAATTTAAATAAGATGAAATATAAGCATTTTTATTTTGTAAGATAAAAAGTTTATAAATGGATATTCATATTGTAAAAAATCATTATTTCTCTAAAATTTCTACAACTTTTTTCTAAAAATCTGAATTAATCGAAAGTAGTTTGAGAGTTTGAAGAAGAGGCAAAAGAAAAAGAAACTTTAAAAATTAATAAAACACAAAAAAAAAACTTAAAATAAAATAATAATACATTAAAATGTGACAGTTTTTAAACCACGTTATTAATGTGAATTTAAAAGAAAAAAAATAACTTATTTAAAAAATATTAAGATTCAATTGAATATATATATATATATATATATATAATTATTTTTTTATATCTAAATATTACTTTATTCAATCCGAAAGTAAAATTAAATCTGATTACAACAATTTTTTTGATAAAAAGAGAACATATATTACATGAGTTCATATCAAAATCGATATAAAATTTATTGAGTTGTCAATCACTTGATATAATTAAATGATGAAAATATATGTTGGAAGTCTCATATCGACTAGAGATAAGGTCTAAACTATAATATATAAGCAGATACAAATCTCGCCTTACAAATCGATTTTATGAGAGTTGAGTTAGACTTAAAAAATCCACTTTCTAATAATGATTTGTTTGGGTTTCATCCTTTCTCTTGTCTCTTCTCTCTTGATTTAATTTACTAAGTTGTTGTAATGCCTTCATTTTTATGTTCATCTTCTCTCTTGCATTGTGTTGTTACTCGTCAAAAGCCACAACTCATTTGTCTTTAAATATTTCATAAATGATATTTAATTCAAGATAAACTTTTTTATTTAGATTAGAATTTAAAGTATCCCATTTGTTTGATGTTCTCAAAGTACGAGAAAAAGTTGAAACCTTGCAGCATGTGAAGTTTTTCATTGTAGGAGTTTCTAGCCATATCAAAGGAGTTCATTACTGGTAAAAAAATATATTCTCATATTGATTTAAAACTTTTTTATTTAAATTTCATGCTTATATGAATTAATTGGTAGGAGATTGAGATACAACAACCATGGGACTTGAATCACATAGCCTTTGTTGATTTTGAGCTTGAATCTCGGGATTTATGTTTTTCTATGATATTCATCATCCTAAAATCTTTGTATATAATTCTTAAAAGTTGTTTATATGCATTTAGAAGTCAAAGATTATGGCATTTTCTTTATAAAGAGAAACAAAATCTAATTAAAAAAGAAATCCATGTATTACATCGGTTAGTATTAAAATATATGCAATATATGATTTTCTTTTAATTTGTCAAACATATACTACATCGACTGAATAACCAATGTAAAAAGTTGTGAACTTATTACATGAGTGGTATTTACATTGGGTTAAAAATTGATGTTAAAGGTTATATAGTAGTGACTCAATCATTTTACACCAAGATGCAAAGATATTGTACAATGTGTAATTTGTCATATTGAACATATTATGAAAAATTAATATTAAAAACGTCCTATACAATGTGTTAAATGATATTATAGTGATACTCGTCTAATACATGCTATTTTACATGTAAGTTATGTAACACTTTAAAAATTTCAAGCTCTTACGATCTTATTTAATGGCAAAGAGAATTCATAACATACCGATAATAAAAATTAAGTATAATTACAGCCAATTAAAAAATTATATTTCAAAAGGGCATTTAAAGTAAGTTCAAAATATTTCAGAAAGAAATTGACTATAATTAATATACTTTTTCTATAAGATAATATATATCATCACCTAAACTAACTTCTACTTTAGGCCTTGAGTCACTCTTTTCCCCTCCTTATGTGCTACTATTATCATATGGGTCTATGTTCACATATTAATATAATCATTACATAAGATAAAACTAAACAAATACAAAAAGAGAAAAAATAAAGGTAAACTAATACAATAAAGAAGGAAAAAAACTTAATATAAAAACTATAATAACATATCATAAAGATTATTCAAACAAAACTTTGGTATGAAATCAATCCTTAATTTAGTTTTCTTTTTTTTTCATTAACATCACTCAATTACTTGTTTAGCGAGCATTTTTCATAAAAGTTAAACTTAAATTTACTTAAAAAGGTCAAGTAGTTCAAATCAATTATCTCATTTTAGTCATCATTTCAGTCATCAAGGCTAAAAAAAACTCAAGTAAGTTTAGTCCACAAGATGGCTCAACTATATTTAGACACTACTTTTAGAAGATTAATGTATAAATAGACTTGTGAAACTCTATATTTATCATACTTACTACCAAATTCTTTTTGTTAAAACCATATTGAAAACCAATATTCTTCATCAAGTCATGAAAGGGTTAACTTCACTAACTTCCTAGTATAATTCTCTTTCATATTATATTGTCTGTTATGTGAAGCCTCGTTCGACTCTCAACACCTAGATATCTTTCTCTATATGAATTGGATACTAATAGAATCAGAATAATTATAAAATCACCTTTCAATACACTTTGACGTACATACACTAGTAGTATTTTTCCTTGAAAATAACTACTTTTGGCTTAAACCTCACAGTATCATACCAATTCTAATTCATAAGATTTTATGTTCACAAACTATAATCATTAATAGAAATCGCTTAGTGCAGTAAATCCATTACCCAACACTATAAAAACAGAGAGCTCTAAGTGTTAATCCCACCTAATGGTACCTAAGCACTGCCTTGCACAAATAAAAAAGTGGCTCACTGCCAAAATTTCGAGCAGCGCCTTATTGCTACCGCCCAACAACGCTTATGTCACTGCAACTACAACCCTAATGACACACAAGTTATGTCCAACAATAGTAAGTTAGTGAGCCTGATCTTTCTAAAATTTTCAAAGTGGCATCCAATGATTATATTTTAGTCTTTAACGATGCACACAAAAAAATGAAGGAACAAGCCTAAATTTCTAGATTTTTTTTAGATTCCTAATTGTTATCACATATTATATACCAAATTACATCCACACCAAATATTATATACCAAATTACATCCACACCAAATATTATATACCAAATTACATCCATCAACAAATTCTTAAAAATTCATTATAATTTGCTCAAAAAATCAAAATACATAATAAGTTATTATTCTAATACATATTTATCTAGAGATTTAATTTCATCATATATATATATATATATATATATATATATATATATATATATATATATATTCAATTCTAATATGTTTTATAAACAAAAATTCAGTCATAACTCACCGTCTCATTACCATTTCTACTTTACGTTGCTATTTACTCAATATCAATAAAACAACAAAATTTTCATTTATCCATCAACAATTTTCATAATGCTAACATTTAGAATTTTCTCTAAAAATTCATTCTTTTAAAATACAGAAGCAACAATACACTATATCCATCATAATTACAATTCAAATCTCACTTTCATGTTCTAAATAACTTTTTCTAAAATTCTCAAATAATTAGCTTTCCTTTTATTGCTTATTATATTCATTTATTAATATTTATTTTGGGAACTTAGCAAAATTAAGAAATAGATAAGTGTATATGGTTGGAGACACGGATTAGAAATTCTACCAAAGATAAGATTATTTAAATGATCTAACATACAAATCCTCGATAAATATTCCAAAAAGTAAATGATATTCTATCACTATGCATATATTTGATGTGATGGTAAGTTGAACTTAGTATTAGTATCATTCTCATGACCTATTATGGTAGACCTAGGATTTTAGTTTGATATTATTACATATTCATAAAGTTTGACTATCTCCTTGGTATATATAATTGTATTAATCTCATCATGAAAATCCTTAACTGTATCAGGTAAATAGTAAATAGTGAGAAATTCAATAATAATTCACATAATATAATGTTTCCACAAGTCAAACAAGATTCTTACCACACCTTTGTCTTCACATCAACCATCAAAATGTATAATTCAAATGCTATTACATTTTAATTATATTTGAATTAAAATTCAAGCTACTCTTATGGATTTTTATTTCTTAAAAATAACTAAGTTTTTAAATCATTATATAATATTTTTTTCTGAGTCAATTAATTTTGTTAACCTTAAAAAACATTAGATTTTTTAGAAAATATATTAAAAATCCGTTAAAAACAATTGATATGTACTACGTTTTTCCCTTTTTACGAGCAATGTATTATGTTTTCATTGTTTTATAAAATGTATATTCTTTTCTATTTCTTTGTCATGACTTTAATTCAAATTTAAAATTGAAACTAATCCGATATAATGATTTGAAAGTTTTATTAAGTGTCCTATGCCACGCGATAATATAAAATTCATTAAGGGCCTGTTCTTTTGAAGGGAATTTACTATTTAAGTAGATTGGGAAGGATGGATTTGCAAAAGTGAAGCTGTTCTCATGGGCTGATTTGCGCCGATTTGCGGTGATTGAAGGGAGAGGATTTTGGAAAAAACACTGTGCATTTCATCTGTGCTAAAGTGCGAGGATTTGTGCTGATTTAGTTGGGAAAGACTTATATGCCCCGGTACGAACACACTGTGCATCCATGCGTGCCTTATTTATGAACGTGCTTCTTTCGTTAGTCATGTACTGGGTTCGAAGACGGTCGCACAAAGAAGCTGCAGACGCTCGCACAAAGAAGCTGCAGACGCTCGCACGTAATCGGTTACAAGTGTCGTAACCAGTTACTCATTGTAGAAGACGGACGCGTAATCGGTTACACATCCCGTAACCGGTTACAGCTTCATGGTATTACCCACATTTATAACTAGGGGCAATTTGGTCATCTTCATTTTCTACCAATTAAACTAATTTTTAAAATCTATCACATCAATCAAATCCTACACTAATTCTCATAAACTTTACTTCCAAATCCACTCTCAATTACCCACAAATCCACTCAAAAAAACAACTAATAAAATTACCCTCAAATCCACACAAATTCATTCAAATCATCTCCCCCAAATCATCTCCCCTAAATTCCCCAAAAAGAACACACCCTAAGCAACCATAAAAGTATATAACTATTACATAAATTAAAGTAATTAGCATGATCATATATTTTTTTATTGAATTATTTAATTAAATAATTAAATTTTGTATATTTATTTTACGGTGGTAACTAATCATTAAGAAATGTAGACTTTAGATATTTCTTGCCATTCTAGCTTTCCTTTTCTTTTCAAAGACTTTTTTTTTTCTTTTTGTAAAGAATTAAATGTAATTAACTTTGTTAGCGTTTTTTGAACCTAAAGGTTTTCTTCCATTTTAATTTAGGATATCACCGTCCCCAATTTTCTTGATCAAATAAGAAAAAACTTTTTTTTCGAGTACTGGATTTGTTTAAAATAAATACAATATATTATAATTAAAAGTCTCAATGAATAATTATTTTAAATATATGAATTATATTTCAAATCTTGGATAAACAGTGACAAAATTACTTTATTTTTATCTTTTAAAATTGAAGAGAAGACAGAACAAAAAGTATAGTATGATAGGATGAAATTAATTAAAAATAGCAATGTTAAAATTCAAAAACCTAAACTTCCCCCAAATTCAACACACAGTATCATACCACAATGTTACTTCGGTTCAACAGAACAACCTCCGCCACCTCTCTTTTACACCCCTCCGTCAAATCACTTTACTATTCGCACCCCTTCTCCACCTCTCCACCACCCGCTTCTGACGCCGCCGATCGCACCCGCCTCTTGAACTCTATTCGCGCCGTCGAAACCACCGCCACCGCCGCCGCTGCAGTTAACTTCTTCTACAGAATGCTAGCCCTAACTCCTTTTCCCTGCATCCAAGACTTCAACCTCTTCTTCGGCCTCGTCGCGAAATCATACCACTACGCCACCGCCATTTCCCTCATCAAAACCCTCCACTCGCTAAGCGAATGTGCTGACGTGTGCACACTCAACATTTTCATCAATTGCCTCTGCCACCTGGGCCACACGACGTCGGGGTTCGCCGTTTTGGGGCTCATGACCAAAACCGGCGTGGAACCCACGCTGGTGACTTTTAATACCATTGTCAACGGTCTTTGTATTGAAGGGGATATGGATCGTGCCCTTTGGTTGGTGGAAAAAATGGAAACTTTAGGGTATACGTGCAATGTTCGAACTTACGGGGAGTTGATTAATGGTCTGTGTAAAATTGGGGATACTTTTGGTGCTATGGAGTGTTTGAGGAAGATGGTTGAGAGAAATTTGGAGCCGAATGTTGTGGTTTATAATGCGATTTTGGATGGGCTTTGTAAGAGAGGTTTGGTGAATGAGGCTTTTGCGTTGTTCCGTGAGATGGGTGTTACTGTTGAGCCTAATGTTGTGAGTTACAATTGCTTGATTCAGGGTTTGTGTGGTGGGTTTGAAGGGTGGAGGGAGGGGGTGGTTTTGTTCAATGAGATGGTGGTGGAGAAGGGGATTGCACCGGATGTGCAAACGTTTTCGATTTTGGTGGATGGTTTTTGCAAAGAGGGGTTGGTTTCATGGGCAGAGAATGTGATTGGTTTTATGATTAGGACTGGTGTGGAGCCAAATGTTGTTACGTATAACTCGTTGATTAGAGGGCATTGTTTGAGGAATTGGATGGAGGAGGCGATGAGGGTGTTTAGATTGATGGTTAGCGAGGGTGAGAGGTGTTTGCCGAGTGTTGTGACGTATAATCTGTTGATTCATGGGTGGTGTAGTGTTAAGGAGGTTGATAAGGCTATGTCTCTGATGGGTGAAATGGTTGGAAAAGGGTTGCATCCCGATGTGTTCACTTGGACCATTCTTATAGGTGGGTATTGTGAAGTGAGAAAGCCTTTGGCTGCGAAGAAGTTGTTTTTCAATATGAAAAAGCATGGCCAGGTTCCCAGTCTCCTCACCTGTGCTGTTGTGTTGGATGGTTTGTTCAAATGCTGGTTTGATTCTGAGGCGGTGTCGTTGTTCACAGCAATGGAGAAGAGTGGTCGGGATCTTGATATTGTGATTTACAATATCATGCTTGATGGAATGTGCAAAGCAGGAAAACTGGATGATGCAAGGAAGCTTCTTTCTAGTGTGCTAGATAAAGGGTTGAAAATTGATACATATACTTATAACATAATGATTAAAGGTCTGTGTAAAGAAGGACTGCTGGATGATGCTGAAGAGATGCTTAATAAAATGGAAGAGAATGGGTGCCCGCCTAATAAAAACTCTTACAATGTCTTTGTGCAGGGACTGTTGCGAAAATATGATATTTCTAGGTCTAGAAAATATCTTCAAATAATGAAAGACAAAGGATTTAGAGTAGACGCTGGCACTACTGAATTTATTGTACGTTTTTTATCTGCTAATAAAGGAGATACTGCATTTCAAGAGATGTTGCTGACCTGAACTTTGTGGGAATATAGTCTCTATTGATTATCTGAGCTGGGTTTGTATCAAGTTTTGTGATCAATCTGGTCATAATGTTAGACCACCAAACAGGCCTCTTAATGATGGGATTCAACCCTTTCACCATGGTGGGTTCAAGTTGATCATGAACAGATGATAGAAAGTAAAGAATTTCTTCCAAGGAATTCAAACCTGGATTATGACAATTCTGATATGCACACATGTTTTTGCCAAGATATTAACTCAATTCGATGCCAACATGATGTTGCAAGATTCTGGTGGACATAACTGTATGTTTGGTGTCCATAGAGAGATTCAGATAGTACATACACTCGAATGGATACTTCAAAGCAGTTTAAGTTCTCATTTTTCCAAAAGATTGTGCTCAGAAGTTTGGGTAAAATATGTTTCTTCATTGCGTATAAAAGGTTCAGCATGTCTTCTATTTTGAAGGCATAATAACTTCATTTATTTCTTACAGAAAAGTAAGCTTTTGTGTTGTTGATAAAGCAGGAATGTCTGTTGCTTGAAGCTGTAAACTTGATGACTGTAAACAACAGAGTTCAATGTTAATATACTTATACCAACATCCTTCATCTTTTCATTCATAAAAACTATAAAAAAAATTTGTCATTCATATCTTACTAATTATACACAACTTAAAAAGAAAAAGTTATAATGACATGCTATATAATATATCCCTATAATCCATAATAAAAATTTGGTAACAATGAAATTAATTGCAAATTATATAATCTAATTTATAAACCATATTTTGTTTTATTAGAAATCTATTTTGAGCGTACTTGTGATCATTTACTTAGACATAAATCTCGATTTTCTGAATGTAATAGTAAAAAATTATGGATAAAATATATATTTATTCCTCCTAAATTTTAATCCTTGATATATTTTATCCATTTTCAATCATTTTAATCCTTGATATATTTATTCTTTAAGCATGTCCAAAGTGCTAATCTAAACCACTTTTTAAGATCAAAAGAGATATTTTAAATTTAAAGTAACTAAAAAATAAAATAAAAAATCAAAATTTAAAACTTTTAAATTTTTAAATTTTTTTAATTTTTAATTTTTAAAAATAAAAAAAATTATTATAATTTATTGAATGAAGTCTAAATTGAGGTAATTTGTTCAAGAAAATTTACTGCAACTTATTCTAACTTGTATAAAACAAAATTTCGAGAGGGCTTTGCATTTCTACAGGACCTTCAGTTTGGTTCAGTTTTTTCTTAAGTTGCTTTAAAATTCAAGATAAAAATCAGAACTTTAAAAAAATATAAAAAATGTTTTTTTGCCTAATTTTTATTTTATATCTTAAAATTTTGTTTGAAAATAAGGGTTTGTTAGATAAAATCATATTTTCCCTTTTTTTTAATTTAGACTTATTTATAATTTAATGTCTAAATTTGTGGATTTATTTACTATAAGAAAATGTGAAATCCAGCTAGATGACACTATTTAAAAATAACATAAAACAAAATTGAACTTATTTACCATACAAAATTTCATTAAAAATAAATTAAGGAATATAAAATTAAAATGATTAATCAAGTTGGATCAAATAGGTTCAATTTTTTCCTGTCCACATTATTCGGTTCAATCAAACCCATTAATATATTTTTGGTTTAATTTCTTTTGGAATATATTTTAGGTGTCAACTTGAATTTCATTATATATTATTCAAAATAGTTAGTAGAATTTATATTTTAGCCTGTAAACTATACAGTATAAATATTTATATATATATATATATATAGAGATATATATATATATATATATATCTTTTTTATATAAGTTATATTTTAAATTTATAAGAAAATTATTTAAATTGGAATATAGAGTTATTTTTAAATTGAAATGGATAAGAAATAAAGAAAATAAAATGATGCATAAAAGATAAAAGGATGGTAATTTGATATGAAAGAAAGAAAATTTTCTAGTTATAGTAATGTAAAATCTACCTCCCAAAGGCGAGAAAAGAGAATAAGAATCTCTAATTGAAAAACTGAGAACTTCATTTTCTATGTTAACTATTCTAATTTATAGTATATAGAAGATGACTTAAGGATTCGTTTGTGAATGAAAATATTTAAAAAACCGTTATCATTTTTATTTATTTAGGTGATTTTTTCCACATTAAATATCTTATTTAAACTTTTTAAATCCTCAAAAACATTATTTGTTATATCTTTTGAATCGAATTTAAAGTTTGAATATTATAGCACAGTATCAAATTCAAAAGACTTAGTTTTTTTTTAATAATATTATTGAAATCTATTTGCTCTTTTAATTTTGATGTTTGAGATGCCATTATAATAAATAAAAATAGAGACGGAGTATCTTTAACTCAAATAATTTCTTTTATAATTTTCTCTTCACAAAATTTATTTCTTTGACTTATTCTTAAATGATAAAATATAATATCTATTACTAAAAGGAAAGGTATGCATTTATTTCTTAAGAGACATGCTTTCTCTATGTTTACAATATTTTGTTATAAGTTTCTAAAATTTTAGTACCAAATTTATATTTTAGTTTTTTTAATTCAATATTTTAGCAAATATTAATTGGTAATTGTAGTATATTTATTAAATCTGTTAGTACCGTTTAACATGTATCTATTTAAGTACATGGTAACAATAAAACTTTTTAAACAAAGATTAACATTATTCTTAATAAAAAAAAGGATATATCTAATAAATATTAATCAAGGTATTCAAGGAAATAATAATAGTGTAGTTCCTTAATTATGAAAGATGATATTTAGTTCCTCAAGCAAAGTTGCTATCATCCTTATTTTGATGTCATTTTTCCTAATTAGAGGATTAAATTATATCAAATTTAATCATTGTCTTCTACATTAGAGGACTATAGATTTTACCTAATAAAATGTTTATTGTTTGCACAAGGATAATCACATACAAAATTATACATCTATTATTATACAGTGAAAGTAACTGAACAAACAAAAAATAACACCAAACTCAAACATCACCCACAAAAGATGACAGTAATAATTTCCTCCCTCTCTTTTATGTTGAATTACCTAAAACATTTGTACCTACAGAAAACAATCAAAATATGAAAACAATATTATACATGTCTGAAAATAACCTATTCTATATTAGTACTCTTCTAACACTTTTTCCCCATGTTTCTCACAGCAACATTTACTCACATATTACAGTTCTTTATGTAGTATGCAGAAGCTATAGCACCATTTACTTTTCCTTCACAACATGGTGTAAAACAGGGAAAATGATTGGACAGTATTATTCAGTTTACCAAAACCATTGAAGAACTCATTCAACCTTGTTGATTCGGCAAAGCTCATACCTTTGAAGACATGCTTGTTTGAAAAGTAGATGAAAATGGATTCAGGAACACACTACTAGGCCTACCATATTCACTTTTTATATCAGCAACAGCATCAACAGTTCCAAGCTTTTGCTGTGCTGGAAGAACCTGTGATTCATTGGGAACTTCATCTTCAAACACCACCCACACCATGCTTATTTTAGTCTCTAGTGTCCATGAAAAAAGAGTTGGGGTTGGTGACAGGTTTACATCAATTTTCTCTTCGTTCCTTTTGTTTTCTTCTGCTGCCACTTCCAACTCTATCATCTCTTTTGATTTTGTCAAGTGGCCTGAAATTGGAGGTGGCCTTGAGATGCTAGATAGAGAGACATGTGAAGTTGCAAGTTCATTTTGTTGACTACCAAGTTGTTCCAGTGCCACTATATGACTCATACTGATGATTTGAACAGAAGGGTAATCCAAGTTCTTGTTTTCAACCACATATTTGCAACTTTCATACAGATCATGAAGCTTTTGGCTCTGGAGAGAAGCTGTCTTGAGTATTTCACAGGCTAGGCCTCTGGCTGATTCTGTTAGATCAAAGAACATGTTCACAAGAGCTGCAATGCCTTCAGAAAATGTCATATAAACTTGGAAACTTTCTCTCAAGGTGTTGCTCATGGCAGCTTGAGCCAGGCTATGATCTGAGCACAAAATATCGTGTGGTGAGCATTCCAACACCTTATCAATAAGCACTTGGCATTTAGGCAATGTTCTGAATGCCATATCAAAGGATTTCTCATCATAGCGCCTAAACTCTAACCCTTTGGACATGACAGGCTCAAGTTTCCCTGCTTGGTTGATGAGCCAACTCATCCTCTCTTCAAGATAAGCAGCATATTTGTGTAGAAAACCAGCTGAAGGGTGATCAGAACTCTTTGTGAAACATCTTGTACTAATCTGTAGGTGACCTGAGACATGTGCCTTGCATAATTCTTGTTCAAAGGACCTGTTTCCCCCTCTAAGAAGGCGATGAATCAAGACAAGAGTCTTGAGGGCCACAACATGATCCTTAGTTTTTCCTAAGCGACGTGAAATCCTTTCAGCCAGAAAAGGAATGGAGCCTGGAGAGTTTGACACAAGAAAGAGGATTTCATGCATATATCTGTCACCAATGGTGCCATTATCATGGCCAGTGGCACGCAGCACTGCAATCTCTATGTTGGAAAAGCCATCATGTTGGTAATGATACATCATGGCCTTGCCAATAGAGGCATGATCTTTCACTGAGCCAAGAGCTAAACGAAGCTTACCTTGTATGTCCACACCCATTATTCTTCTTTTTAAGAAAAGGAGAAGAAGTTCTGTAATGTTGATAGAAGATTATGGCACAATTTGATGTGTAGAGGTAAGCAGTTGCAGGAATACACGCATATAAAGGTGGGTGGGGAGAAGAGTGAGAAAAAGTATGACCTTAAAAAATTTTAAGCAGTACAAATTGCAGAATCAAATCTTTCATATTTTAAACACAGAATTGTAATATGGACAAGAACATTCATCATATAAAATAGTTTTTACTTTTTAGATTGTTGTGTGTGATAGGTTAGAAGTCTACAAACCCAACAAGGCAACAACACAGCAATATCGTATATATTAGAAGGGCAATAATCCACGTGCAAAGTCAACGAGTATAACCAAAAAGGAAGAGCTTTCTTTCTTTGGTTCTCTTGAAGTGACAGAAATGCAAGCAAGATTATTGATAACGCCAAATTTTTCTCCCTAATTCTTCTTTTTTCTTTAACCATGACCATATTATATATTGGTGTGAATTGAAGAGATTGATGTAAAATGGTAGCTTGGTTAAAATTATGCAGCATCTATCTGAAACAATCTCTTTAGAGGAATGCATGCTCATAAATAACTAATAGTTTGCTTGGATTACCATATATATACATTCTCAATTTTTCATGTCAAATCAAATGAAAATGTAAAACTTACATAAAATAATTCTTTATTTGACTTAGAACAAATACTTCTATATGTGAAACCAAGCACACACTTAATGTTCAAACCTGATACAATACTAAGGTTGCTTCTTGTGACCTATATAGGAGGTCATAGGTTGTAGGAACAAGGCTACTAACATCTACCCTCGTGAGATTGTTACATGTGTTAGATGTTAAAACTTTTGCTTTAGGTCTCCAACATAAAAAGACCTAAAAAATTTGTTTTTTAATACTAATTGATCTAGGCCTAAAACTAAACTCAAAAAGCTCGAAAACTAAATTTTAAAAAAATTATTTTAAGTTTGTTATAGGCCTTTCAAATCCTTGAGCAGTCTCTAAATGTTATGCACATGACTGCTTTATAGGAGATGCTATGTATGCTATGCTATGTCATACATGCAAAAGTCATGACACATGCTGCATTCTTGGGTTTGCTTTGCCCTTATTCCTAGTTGTATCTAGTTTTTAACCTTTTAAAAGACAATTTATCTTCCCTTAGCTATAGGCTTTTGTTCTATCTAACCAAATTCTTTTTGCTTAAAAGCTGGCAGCAATTATTTATAGATAAGCACGAAGCAAATAATTAGCCACAGGAAAAAGCTTAGATGAGAGTTAATCAAAGGATAGATTGTGATCAAGGCTTTTCATTTGTTAAAGATCCAATTGATTGTTAGGTTTGCTTGCTGCCATCAGTATCATAATAATAACCAAAATGGAATAATAAAGTTTGGCTTTGAAGAAGGGTTTCAAGTTTTGGAGTGCATATAAGACTTTAATGTCATTTTAGAAGAAGAGTCAACGAGGGAAAAAGTGGAAGATGGTGGAAGGTGAAAAAGAACCTTATTCTTTTGAGAATATGATTCTGCCAGCATCTAACTCTCTTGCCATTCGCAACATACAAAATAATTTTGACTTTGAGAAATCTTTCTTCTCATCCACAGGTTCTCCAAATAATCATACAACTTTTCATTTTGCTTTTGGTAGGGAAGTTGAAGTCCCACCCACTGGCATACAGATCCAAAGGAGAAAAGTGTTGTTGCAATATTCTATTCTACCAATAATAATCCTATATGTTTGTGCCTCAATGTACTGTAGCTTGGTCAGATCAGAATTTCAGCCGCAAGTAAAATCAAACACAACAAACCAAACCAAAAACAAAACACCACATCCAAGTCAAAAGGGATAAATTTATGACTTGCTGTTGATGATTGATCAGAGAAACAAACAGACTCATGGTCACACACAGCACCTTGAGAATGCTATTTTGCAAACAGAATACTTCCAAAGAAAAGGTAGTATAATAGTTTTTTTACACTACACATAAAAGATAACAGAAAGTCAAATTACATGAACCAAACCAGGGTTGTAAAACCTGACCTTGGTCAGATTGATTGTCAGTTCTTTACTTCACTATTTCAACAGTTGAACTGATGTGTTGACAGAAAAAGTCATATTAAGAAAAAAAAAGAGCAAAACCTCACTTTTAACTCAAACTTTCAACAAATTAAGCTTTTGAGTCTTTTTTTTCTTATATGATATTTAATTTTGTCAATCTTTACCTATCTAGAACTTAAATTCACTTATTTCCAACAAATTTAAACATTTTTTTTCTGAGTACATTGAATTTTGGATTCTTTTTTTCATACAAAAACAAAAGATCAGAGACAAAGAAAAGAAAAAAGAAGGGTATGTAAAATAAGTGAAAAATCAGGTACAGATGTCATTTTTTCTGAAAAATTTATCAGAACGTGATCAAAATATGTTTTCAATAAAACCATGAATTCAATTTTGCTATAATCCATCTTAATAAAGTTTTTCAACTGGAATATAACACCTTACTCGAAAAACAGAATTCAATTTCATATAAACCAACTTGTTATTAAAGTATTTTTTATGATAGTCTGTTATAAATCTATTGAATAAATGTGTTCAATCTTAAATAAACTACCAATGTTCATGCACGCTTCTATTTTATTCAGTGACCCTCCTTCTGCAGCAAGAAATCGTCCAATCAGCTACAATGTATATGCTGTTGGCGGCTAGGAATATCCATGTTATGGAGGATTCCTCAATTTCCAACTTGATGGTGTAAAAGAAGCATTAAGATTATTGTGTTGTGAGGCATCATTTTCAGGGTTGGCAAATTTCTAATGGACTAAGCCAATAGTGCACATAAACTATGCATTATAAATAAAGAAATGTTATCCTTCACAGTGACTCAGACCCCTCATCCTGTTCAGTGTGGCTAGTACGAGAATGGGAAACTGTTCATTTACTGATATATTCTCATTGACAAAGCAAAGTCAAGAAACAGCAAGATAAGCCAGAATCTCCACAACAGAAAAATGGAGAAAAGAGAATTTCAACCAATTAGGACTTACTATTATTTGGTGTTCATCCAAAAACAAGTGGTCAGTTATCAGCCACTGCTTGTGGACTTTGTTAGTAACATGATGGGAATTTGACTCTGAGAAAGGTGAAAAGTAAGAACAGTGAAAGCATATGTTTGGTTTCTGGTTTGGAGTTTTGAATTCAGCAGGTCCTCATTCTGAAAAATGAAAGCTATTTAAAAAAATTTTAAGTTAAATGTGATAAGAAATATATGTTTCACTTGAGCATAAGCCAAACAAAATATGCAAAAAGAATTATGCATGAGATGCATATCTGCATCTAAAACCATGGTTTGGGGGAACCAGATTTTGGCTTCCTAGAAATATCAAATCTTTCTCACACTCTCATTTCAGTATTTATCAAACAGTTGGACCTGGTTAAAGATTAAATATATTTTTTTAAAAACTGTAACAAGAAGAAATTATGTTAAGAATATACTAGTGACAATTTTGGTTTTTTTGTAAAATATACTTTTTTGTCTCAAAATATATTGTATATTTTTAATCCATCTAATTTTAAAACATACAACTTTAGTCTAAAATCAATATCTAATAATGCTTGTAAAGTATTACTTAAACTACTTTAAAACTAAATGTCATGTGTTTCAAAATTAGAACAAAAACAAACACAAATATTAAAGACTGAAAACAAACTTAAATTTTTTAAAAGAAATTAAAAACATTTTTACTCAATTTTTTAATTCCTTATTAAGTAATTCTTAAGAACACTTCTTAATCTTATCCAAAGAAAAAAGGTTTCAAAAGCATTTTTAACCAAAATAATGTAATTTATAAAACATAGAGAATCAATAAAACACTCAATGATCTATGATAAAAAGTAATATATATATATATATATATATATATATATATATATATATAAAATAAATAAAAATTATATTTTATTATAAAAATTATTTATATTTGCTTACATAATTATAATTTCATTTTTTTTACATAGACTTTTACTAGTTATTATATAAAGGAAATCCAGTTATTCATTTTACTCTTTAATAACTAAATTCTTTTTAAACTAA
>NW_025903595.1:131672-171378 GCF_018835915.1 Vigna umbellata
TTAGTCCCTAAAACTATTGGCCGTTTCTGGTTTTCGGCCCTCTTTCCCAACTAAGGTACGATTTGGTCCTCAATCTTTAAAAAACGTTTGTTTTAGTCGAAAAAACGAACGTTTTGAGGACTAAAACGAGGACTAAAAATAAAATTTTGAGGACTAAAATGAACGTTTTTTAAAGATTGAGGACCAAATCGTACCTTACTTTGAAAGAGGGACGAAAACCAGAAACGGCCAATAGTTTAGGGACTAAAAAAACATATTAACCCTAATTGAAATATCAACTCTGTGTTCCCGGACGCAAGCTCACGGACCTCTGGTATTATGGTATATTATGGACTCAGACCGTGTCCCAAATACATTAGCACATTCTCAACCTCCAAAGGCTAATCATCAAGGATGTCAGCAGTAGATGCAATTGAAGAAAGAGGGTCATCCTCAGATAGAGGAATTTTTCTATTGTGCCTGCGTCTGTTGGTTACATGAAAAGATAAGATAAGTTTTGACATCAAAAACCTTAAAATGAGAAGTGTAAGAAGAAATTTCTACCGAGGGGTCAGAAACTGGTTTAACCAAAAATTTAGGCCAGTGAAAACGACTTATATGCTGTTCCACAGTGAAAATCTCTTCCGTGGACAGAGGAAAAGAGCATCTGGTAGGATCATTCATCCACTGAGGGACCTTCACATCATCCTCTAATAGTTGCATACATGACATTACAGTCGTGACGTAAAATCTGTTCACGAGCTACAGCACCAATCTCAGTATCCTTAAAATGTATAGCGACAGGACTACCATCGTCCATGTCATCCTCTAGGATGGATGATGCGGAACAACCTTCCCTTTCCCACTTCTCCCTGTCAGAGTAAATGTTAGATTATACAAAAGATAGAAAAATTGCCACAATAAATATTTATTAAGTTTACCTGGGGAGGGGGAGGGATAACATGTTCCTTTATAGGAGGACGGCACCGGGCACATGCTCTGAAAATGCTGCTGGAACATGACGTGGAATTAGCCCTCCCTCGGCCCTGATCTCACTTCTCTAAGGTCTTCTCGGACCTTTTTTGTGATCTCTTCTGTCTCCTTTGTGTATCGTGTATGAATATGAAGGACTGCCGAGAAGAGCTCCCAAAATAATCTTTTAATTCCTACTCCAGGACCTGAAGCACGTACACGGCCAGGTCTCAGGTCGTCCAACGCCCAGCAGAAGATATCCCTGGCGACCCTCTGGAGCAGTGACTAATTGGCCTTGGGGAGCTCTTGCTCAACCAAGGCGTCATGAACATTACAAAACAAACCCCCCGTTATTCTTTAAATAGTTTAATGTGGTATGTATAATGACAATACTTATTATTTTAGGAACAGTGATAACTTACAATTCTTTCAGAAATCTCTCGTGTAGTGTCGGAAGAGTAGGTGCCCGATGGTCGCATACGGGCCAACTCCATTTTCATGTTACGGGGAGAGGGAGGCTGAGGAGGGGCTACCACCTTGAGATTGTGGTCATAGCATCTACCTGTTGTTGAGGAATTTCTCATCAAGCTTCCTATTACCCACCACGAGTAATAGGTGGGGTTTTTTGTGAGCACTGGTTCTTGTGCTTTGCTTCTAATTGCTTCTAATTAGTTAATCTGATATATATTTGTTAATGAATAATATGAACTACACTAACCCCTGCCATCCACTCTGACATCCGACTCTCTTTATTAAAAGCCGCCAAGTCTCCTCATCAATGCGACTTATATGAACTACATGAGACTTTTATGTTAAGGTGTCCAAGATGTATCTGATTGTCAACTTGCTTTTAAAGTTTCTGAAATTTTCTGCAACCAGTGGACAAACACTATTTCTAGTGTTTGACATTGGAATGTCAAATGTCAGTGAAAAAAACATTAAAAAGTTGTCTTAGTACAAAATTTCAATATAAACAAATTTTAATTAAAATGCTATTAACTAAACTTACCAATATATCTTTCAAAATAATGCTCCGATCAACCTCGGGACACATGATCAAAAGATGGAATGAGATGCTAATCTTATCACGTGCCACCACTCCAAGGTTGATCGGAAGTCATCTGCATGGGGGCCAGTGCACACCGTGTGACCATTCACATTCCACCGGGGAGTTCTTTCACACACTATTTTCCGGATCAATAGTTGTTTCATCCTAGTGGGTCTCTAGTGGATATGGTTGGGGGAGCCTCATCCCCTGAAGAATGTGGATGATTCAGCCAATATACTGTCAAAAATAAATAAAAAACATTAAATTTTATTTCAAGACTTATGTCATTATCATATTAAATTAACAAAAACATGAATAGTAATCATAGGAAATGTATAAAAGGAAAACTTAGTGATATTAAAATAAAATACTATACAGAATGAAAATTCTACATAAGATATGGAGTCATCTATGGTATATTTCCCTCACTTCATGATCTGACCGAATTGACATGTACATCATCGTTCCAATAGAGATTGGTCATCAAAATTGTTGTAGTTTGAAATGAAGTTGTTAAGCAATATAAATATAATCAGTTGTCTTCGTAACTTCAATTTGTTTTTTGCCTTGAAGAGCAACATACCAATGGTCAGACGCAGGATCTTTGACATAAAAAACTTGAGATGCTTGATGTACCATTATAAACGGTTCGTCTCGGTAACCCACCTTGCGAAAATCAACCAGTGTCATACCCGAGTCATCTATTTTCACACCACTCTTATTGTCAAACCAATTACAATTGAACGAGTGGAACAAAAAAATTGGTGTAATCAAACCTACCATATCTCTTCTATTATACCAGAATATCCTCTTGATCCAAGTTACAGGAGATGATCTTTTGATGTGGAAAATTGAAGGCGACTCAGCTTCTAAACTGACTCCACTATTTTGTACTATGCTTTTATATCCAAAGTCTTCGTATAGAATGTGCACTTATTGACTTCATAACCTGTACAAACACACGACATCAAACTTCAAACCATTGCCAAGCCACAAGAAAGTTTCAGAGAATGTGGCTCTTTGTCAATTCAGATTTTGAACCAAGACATAAATGTTTTGTTTATGGCTCAATCCGATTGCCGTTCTCTGATTGTCTTGGATTTTATTATTAAACAATGGCTTTGTGTGCTTCAAAAAAGGGATCATCTCATCTGTGTTGTTCAATAATAAAGATGCGCTTGCCAACAATTCTTCGCGATCTTTGTCACAATTGAAACTCGGATGCTTTTACTTGTAGAAAATTTATTCAACCATGCGTGCGAGGAATCCGAATTGGGATTCGTTTGAGGTCATGAATCCTGAACAACTCTGATTTACTTTCTCAGCAATATACCTTTCCATTCATCGAAACTCAGGACGATATGGATTTTTAACGTACACTCAAAATCCTCTATAACGCTCAATAGGATACATTCCATCTTAAGTATACCGGTCCGCCCCAACTTGATTCTCTAACCAAATGAACAAGTAAATGTACCATGATGTCAAAAAAGATGGAGGGAAAAACATCTCTAGTTGACACAAGAGATAACAATCTCGCCTTGAAGTTCACTAACTTGGTAGGATCGATGGATTTACTACATTTTGACGAGAAAAATGAACAACAACCTGTTTATGGTGTGCCTAACATTTTTGGGGCAAAAATCCACGATAGCCACCGGTAAACAACTGTTCCATTGGAATGCTTTACGAATATGATGATTTAAGTTAGAAAATCTCCGAGTGACAGCAGATACACCGTCTTTCTTCCATGTTTCAATTGATGAGCTGTAGTGTTTTCTTCACATATAGGACACGCGTTATGACCCTTGACCACTGTATCCTGACAAATTTACCCTAAGGCAGGAAAGTCATTAATGGTTGCAAAATAACATTGCACGCATCATAAAAGTCTCTGAAGCGAATGCATCAAATATTTCAACCCAATCAACCACAACACCTTCAAAGTCTTCAACTAGTGGGCCCTGAGATAACTATGTCATTCCAGGCGCTTTGGGACCAGATATCATCATAGACAACATCATGACTTCCTCTTCATGCCACAATGCGGAGATAAGTGGTAAATTATCAATATAACTGCCAACAACTGTGATTGGTACTCAGATTTACCAAAATGGGTTCATTCCATCAATGGCTAAACAAGCCTAAGATTTTTACACTCTTTACCAAAGTGGGGAATGTCGTCAAGATTTTTCCATTGCTTTGAAATCAGCTGGGATGGACGAAGCAGCCCGTCAATTTTTCTCTCATCTATGCCATCTAAGGTTTTTAGCATTTTGGGATTCGCAAACAAACGCTTAAGTATGGGCACTATTGGAAGGTATCAAACTAATTTCAAAGCAGATCATTTTTTCTATCTGACCATTATCTTCACTATTGTTTTTTGACTTGGTATCGTGAAAGCCACATTTTGGACACTTTGTCAAAATTCAAACTCTTTCCTATAAAAATGCAGTCATTGGACAAGGCAGCGTATCTTTTTACTCCATAACCCATTGGACAAAGAATTTTCTTAGCATCATATACGAGTGGACAGTGGATTTCATCTGGCAACATTTCATTCAACAACGTCAAAACAGTTCTGTAAAACACTCTATCATGTCCATCCATGCTGGCCTAAAATTCATGAGACTTAACACCGCTGACAAACGTGTGAACTTAGTTGAACCGACATACAAAGGTGTTTCTGCATCAGTCGACATCGTCTCATACACATGAGCTTTGGCAAAATTTTATGCTCCAACATCGCGGATCATGTCCTCCAATTTGTCTTCATCCGGTCGATCTTCTTCCATGGTGGAATCAGTAACATTTACACTTTGAGAGTCAGTGGAAAATGCATTTCGTGCAGTGCCATAATCCATGTTGTATTGCCTTCTTAGGAAACAATCACATATAAGATGTTCTCTTAATTTGAGTTGCCATTCAACTTCTCTCATTCAAAAGTTCACACGAAGGAATCTAAACATCATTCTCAATCAACTTCATCCCTCATACGTTGCGCAAATTGTATAATTCTCTACACCTTCTCGTACTCAACACTAATCACGTGGTTAAATTAATCCAATTTCGATCCATATTCATAAATATTACATAAAAAGATAACGCTACAAAAATCAAACTTGCAATTTCATACATATCATTAAAACTTAGTGGCAAATATTTTAAGGTTTATAAATAATGCCCAAGAACTACAACACACTACCAAAACTATAGCCAAAAAACTATATCATACATTACCCAAAACTATAGCAATTTATGGCATTACAAAATTTTAGCAAAAAATATACCATACATTACCAAAAACTATAGTAATTTCATACATTACCAAAACTATAGCAATTGTTATTATGCAAAAAACTAATGAAGAAATTCATGAAGAATGCAAAGGGCATAAATACCTGCGAACAGGGGCGGCGAAAAAGCTTGGTGAAAACAAAGGGGAATGGCAGCAGAGAGGAATGACAGGCGTTTCAAACGATTTTGATCGGACTAAAAATGGTTTTTTATCGTCAAAAAATGCGGAAATGACCGAAACAATTTTGAGTTTAAAACGGTGAAGAGAAACGAGGGAACTGGAGATGGGGGTTGGCGGAGAAGAAAAGCGAAGGTATAGCCCGCGAACAGACCATACTGTTCCAAAGTTTTGTTTTTTAACTAGGACTGGAGAATCTACCGCGGTTCACTACTTAACCGCGGTATAAGATGGTTATATGCCGCGGTTTCACAACGAATCGCGGCCTATACTCATTAAAAAATAACCTAAATGGCATTTTTGAAATTATTTTTAAACTATATAACGCGGTTCAGCGGGCAACCGCGGTATATTCCTCTAAATATTTCAAATTCATTGTAAAAATTAGTAGCACGGTAGGAGAATAGGTCGCGGTTACTCATTGAGAACCGCCCGGCCTTACCCCGTAAACGCGCTGACTACAACTGTCTCCCCACCGCCTTGGGAATATAGTATATGGACAGGGGGAATGCCGGGTTTACTTGCGAAACCGCGGGCAATACTACCCCCCTGTAAACTTCTGAATTCTCTGATGACGGAGAAGTTCAGAAGTTACTGCCGTATATGTCGCGGTTTCCCACGAAACCGCGGGCAGAAATTCTTCCCCCCTGTGTTTGTACCTTCTGAAATTCTCTGACTCAGTCAGCCCCCCTGCAAAAATTGGCAGGGTATATGAACGCGGTTTTCCCGAGAACCTCGGATATTACGCTGTTAGGTAATTTTTTTATGACGTGGAGTCAAGGGATTGGTTGACCAGAGTATATGCCGCGGTCCACTCTGAACTGCGGCATATTCGTTCGATTTATTACAAAACTGCCACCGCGCACCATTATGCTGCGGTTTCTAGTGAACCGTGGCATAATGTGCGCTGTAAAAACCCAATTTTTTACTAGTGTTTGAATAAAAAATTAAAAAATGAAAAAATTAATTAAAGTTCAGTATATTTAATATTTTAAAAATTTGTAAATTTTTATATTCAAATAAAAACTAACATTATAATAAAAACATTGAAAATTTAAATAGGATATATGAAAAACTTTTCAAGAATCACAATTTCAAGGCTTAATTTCATAAAGATATAAAATAGTAACTGTATATATAAATGTAAATAACTTTTAAAAGTTTTTTTATAAATATTTCTTATTTATCATATATAATTATTTTACTTTAAAAAATAATTAATTTTAAAAATTATTAAATAAATAAAAACAATTAAATTTTAAAAAATATCACTAAATGATAAAATAATTACTATATATATATATATATATATATATATATAATAGATAAAATTTCTTTACATCAATTCAAATTACTTTTTACACATTTGAACTCATGAAAAAGAAATCTATAAACTTTTTAAAAAGCTTAGATGCACAAATTAATTTGATCTTTTGAGGAAAAAATAAAGATTTGTGTCTTCTTAATTCATTTTATTTTATCTTACTGAAAAAGTGTATCGAAATTAAACCAAGGTGGGGTTCACAAGTCTTCCTTTGAAAAGCAACACTATTGTAAAATTGGAAGAGATAAATCCAAAGGAATATGATTACATGTACGTTTCTTATCCAATAAAATGTTATATATTCATTTTGTTAGTGGATGCCATCGAGTGTTCGAAGAAATATTGTTAGAATCATGACTTCCAGGAACAATTTGATACTGGTTTCTGTAGAAACAAATAAAGAATAAAAGACATACCCAGTCAAAAAAAATCAAGAAAAAAAAAGAATATATACATTAAATAAATGCTACAAGTACCTAAATTTTGTGTTTCATCTTGTCAACTTAATTTGATGACTGATAGAGAGAAAAATAAAAGAGAAAATAAATTATATATAAACAATTTAAAACAGTTTCACATTGTATTTAATCACAAATCATCATGGATTTTTTTCCAATGACCATGTTTCAAAGGGTCCAATGATTATCTAAAAAATCATCAAAATGATAATTTTCTGCTGACAGTGTAAAAGTGCTTTCACATTTCCACCGAAAAAATATAGTCATTAAACTGAGACTATAACTCGTATGCAGTGTGAGAATATCAAGAAATTTATATTGTTTCAAAAGTTCTGATATTCAGAGAAATGCATCTTCTGTCATCTCAATGTTCCCTTCAGCACACCTCAAAGCACCAGCTTTTTCAACGTGCTCATTGAGTTTCAAAGAATGAGTTTTCTACAAGCTGAAAATTCAGCCATATGACACCTTTCTTCTCACCAGCTTCAGTATTTTCATCGCCAACATCAGCTTTTTGATGGAAAAATATCTCGTACAGGTTCAAAGATTTGTCTTCTGAATAAAAGAACCCCTTATCTCTATGAGAAGTCTGAACAGGAAAAAAAAAAACTGCACAAAATAATGTCATAAATAACTCCAGGAAATCACATGTTCTTCATAATGAATTTGCTAAATATTGGACTAAAATCTATCCTTTCTTTTCCACTTAGTTTAAGAGCTAAAGTCTGCAACTGGATTCAAGTTTTTATGATTTGACTAAGGGAAAAACACTACTAACCTAACAGAATGTTTGGCATGGTATCATTTAAAATAACAATTAGTAGAAACATAATTTCCATTATCTGACCAGTTTATAAGATAATGAAGTTTTTCTCTCTCACTATTTATTATATAACTATACCCAAAATGGTGACTCAAATTTGTTGGTGTATGATTAGCAGGAAATGGAATAAATTGTACCTTCATAAGGAATGAAAACTTGAGAGCTTCTTCTACTTGAGAGGCTTCATACCCTGTTCACGTTCCAAAAAGTAGATTGCCAGTAGTTAGATAAAATAAATATAGAACTTTCTTATGAAGCTGAGAACAAAATATAGCAATACTATTCGAAAAGAAAAAGATGGAGTCATATCTTATCTTTTGTCCATCACAGAAGAACTATTATCTAATATGAATGCAGTTTAGCCAATAAGGAAGCATGTCACTGTTGGATACCCAACCAAAGATTATGTCTTGTATTTCCAAAACATTTACCAGCATTCAACAAGGTACAAAGCAATGAAATAACTAAAATATCCCCATTGAAAATTGAGCCTTCACAATAGCAAAAAGAAAGATTAATCTATAGCAATAATAATTCAGACAGGTATCCCTTTTGAGCCAATGAATGGAAGAGAAACCCATCACAAGGTTTTTCATATCTAAATCGTATTTGGACTGAGGTTTCTTGCAGGAGCACACAACTACAACAATCCTGTGATGTTCAATTTCCTGAAATGATCTTTGCCTCCAAGCAAATGTAAGAATATTTGTCTTTCCAAGAATAGGAATATTCAGCATTTGGCACATACAAATAAAGTTTAAAAAAAAGGACAAAAACGAAAACTTCTTTATCGGTGGCTAGTTACCACTGGCTACCAGTTACCAATTATTACACATCCACCCATATTTGATGCTTGAACTTGAAGTGTGGAAGATACTCAACTTCAAACAGTTTCTACCTACCTTTAATTTTATGCAAGTCTCCCCCAATTAGTTACAAGATTTCCAAGGATTTTAAAAATTAGGAACGCAGACAAATCAAGCTAAAAACTAATTTCTCCAGGTGTAAAAATCAATCAATCACCCAATAATATCCTTCTATGCAAACTATTTATTGATGAATCTAATACAAAATTTTGTACAGAAAAAAGCCTCTAGAAAAATGTAAATGAACACATGTTACAGCACATAACTGTATCAGCTTCTCAGAAAAAATCAGACACCTAGTTTCCGTCAAAAGCTTCAAAAACCTTTAACAGATTGTCTGAAGACAACCTTACATAACCTGTTGAAGATCCCAAGATCAACGAAGACTAAAGCAGTATATGCAAATGAGGAGGACAACCTTCATTTTACAAGTGAGTTTTATAGGATTGAATTAGACTTAAACTTAATTATGAAATGATATCAACATCTATCTTAGTGATTCTTGTTGGACCTATCAAGTTGCTTGCATACAATCATTATCAAATCATCAGTAAATGTTTTAGTCTTTGGTATAAGTTGAAGTATTAGAGTTCTCATACCGACTAGTGATATGAAATATAAATGTAATGGAAAACTCCCCTCTTACAAGCTGGTTTTAGACAGTTAATAGGCCAAAATTCAAATTTTAAGATAACCAATTGAAATACAATGAATCATTTATAACAGAACTTCTGTCCAGATTGTAACTACCCATGTCAATCATATCTCTAACTCTCTCATTTCCTAATAAATAGAAAGAAAATTACAACATATAATATTTATATATTTTGTTATGAGAAAAACAGCTTATTGTGCATATTTTAGTCTGAACATATCATAAAAACAGGTCCTCGATACACACTGTTTCAAAACGTAGAGATTGAATATTTTTCTCCTACTAAATCAATGGGATCCAAAGTTTTTGAAGATGAGCAAGAATGTGTTGCTACAAAAGCCTCCATGAGTTCAAGAATCTAGTCTCTCCCACCCAAAAAACTCATTGATTAACTAACTCACTTTACATGTCCTGGCCTCTATTGATAGCATTCACAATCTAACTGATTAACTAATTTTAGCAGTTTTACACTTTTACTCTATTCCTAACATGGTTTAATCAAGTATAAAGGCCTAATTAGTAGCTAACAGGGGCTTGCCCACTTGATTCCTTGGGCCCCTCCTTATTTTTCCAAATCAGGAATCGGGTGCTAACAATCCCATCTGAAATGCATTTCATTTTATGTAACCACTTATTAAATAAAGTATTACGTGATTAGATAAAATACTGGTATCATTCAAGAGAATCTCCCACAAGGTATACCTTTGATGCCCGCAGATCATTTACTTCCTTTCTAAGTGATTCATCAGATAGGATTAACCGAGACAGTGCCCCAGTGGATAACCTGCAATAGAATTAATAAACACCAAAACAATTAAAGAAAAGTTTTTAACAATTTATAGGTAGGCCAGTAATTAAAATAAACATCTCACGTTAGCCTAGAATAAAAGGGCAAATATTTCAGTTAATCGAGAATAGTGAAACTACTGTGTATTTTCTTTGTCAACTTGTATAGCAAAAATAAAATCTTTGAGCATACATTCATTAGAAAGTAGTAACAATTATTCACATAGGTGCACGTAAAAGGCATTTGTTCACCTCAAAAGTAACCCTCTAAATAAAAATATTATAAATCTTGAATGCCACGATCACAGTAACCAATGAGGTCCATGTACTTGAAAACACCACAAGAAAAACTCATACTTAATGCAAATATCAAATACCCAAGATACTTTGCAGCTTCCGAGACAGACCCCTCAACTGCAAAAATGAGATCCAAAAGAGCTTGCATTCCCTGTTAGAAGGACCATAAGCATAGTTCAGCTGCAAGTAAGTTTTAAATTTTAACTAGCAGAGTGATTATATAACTAAATAAAGAAGAAATAAATAAAAGGTAAGGGGCAAAGAGACAAATGCCTCTAACAACATACCAATGCAAATTTTGGGTTATTAGGTCCAATTTGTGGACCACAATCTGACCCTCTAATGGATGATTTGGGAGGAAGTATCTGAAGAAGCTCTCGAGGCGGTGAATAAGGATCAAGATCCACCGTTTTCCTGACTAAATCAAGAAAATAACATGCTATCTGTCAGAAAAGATTGCAAATTGCTTACTATAAACAAAAAGATTATTTATCTCATTGCAAAATATATCCTGAATATGAAAAGGGAGGAAAATAAAAACTCTCCCCATAGCACTTGAAAGTCAATGTTGGGAACCACAGACCAAAGTGGTCAGTTCAATCAGTCATACTGTGGACCAGTATATATTCAGTCTGATTTTACTTAAATGAATTACCTAGTTCAAATGATTTATGTTCAACAAGCACCAATTTAACTAGTTGAACCAATCAAATTGTGCCCCTGAGCCAGATTGATCTCTGATCCAACTTCATTGGTACACAATTCAATACATGAACAAGGGGGATCTCTGAGCCATTCCCTTCTTTCAGTAGTTAATTATCAGTAAAACCATATATATTTCAGACTAAGATAAATTCTTGCGTAAACTCTCACTCTAGTCCTTGAAACTCTATAGTCCCACTCTTTAGTCCCTAACTTCAGTAAAACTTCAAGTCATTTAAATCCACAGAAAGAACAGTGATTTCCAAAGTTGGGGACGAATGTGAGCTTTTGGTAAAGGACAATAGCATTTAAATGCAACTCCTTACAAGTTTTTTATGCTATTATCCAATAGGAGTACTAGCAATACAACTTCTAATACGATCTTTCTAACCCTTTATTATTAGTTAAAATTATTAACTACTGTAAAACCAAAAGTGAATCTTAATAAATAAGAAGGGAAACCTACAAAATTATATGGATTCCAATCAATTTTAGCCAAAAATAAAGAGCGCATTACAAACATTTCTCATTTTTTCCATTAAAATTGAAAGTTCAACTCAGTCGACTCACATGATAAGAAAAAAAACGCCAAAAGCTTGTCCTTTGGTAAAACTTAAATAAACAAGCCAGAGAGAGGGTTTACTCACACTTAACTAGTGCACTCACTTGAGCACAGCAGTCTAACGCAAAAATTTTGTCAACCAGCTGATTCATTACGTGCAAATTGCAATGTGACACAAGAAACAAGGAATGAATCAAACAATCAAACTAGGAACAGCATGCAAACAAACTAGGATAAGTGTAAAATTCTATCAGAGTAAGTAACTTATAGTGAATTTGTTGGGATTAGTTAATGCCCAGTGTAATATAACATGTATAAGAGCACCATGTACATTTTTTTAATCTTTTATCAGTTCAACATGTTACCTTCTGCGCATACTCTTTATTTAGCTAATTCCTATGATCTATATATCCTTCACATCCTCTCTGGTTACCAACACAAACAGTGAAACGGATACCTTTGAGTGCAATAAGAGAGCGAAGGCGATTCAACGCAGAAGCGCGGTTCTTGTGCTGGGAGCGGTCTTCTGAAGCCTAAACAAGCAACAACAACAACCCCATGACGTGAAATGAAGCAAGATGAGATTTTGAGATTGGAAAGGGGAGAAACCTGAGCAATGATTCCTGTGGGGAGGTGTTTGAGGCGCACTGCGGACTCGCGCTTGTTACGGTGTTGACCACCAGGTCCTGAGGCCTTGAAGGTATCCATCTCGCACTGCCGCATCAAATCCTCGTCCGTGAGGTAAAGGTAACATTTTTCTGAACCCTCAATTGCCGTATTGGTGCTGAAATTAGAGCACCATAAGTGGGTGTGAGTGTTGCTGGTTGTTCTTGCTGTTGCAGGAAGTGGGATTCGGAGGGTGTTGAGGAAGGAAAAGAGTTGTTGAGAGGGGCGAAATGAGCGGTATGAAACTGGAATGGGCATTTTGTGGAGTGTGAGAATGAAAGTTGGTCTGAAGAGGGTTTTGTGTGCCATTGTTAGACCACCCTTAGCATGGCTCCAAAAGCAAAATCATCCTCTGTTCTTGGAACCTTAACAACGGTTTGATCATAGGATGAAATTAACTGAACAAGGTTTAGTTCATATAGTTTAACTCTATTAATTATGTCTATAAAAATATTATTCCTAAGATATTTTTCATTAAAATGAATAATAAAAATCATTTAATTAAATATTTAAAACGGCAGTGTTAAAACATTATCAAAATAATTAAAAGATATATATAATTAAAAGATATATATTTGGAGAATAATTTATCATCTTTATTTATTTATTGCATTTGTGTAAAGCTGAGATTCTTCAAGTCACCCACCGCCCAAACTCGAACGACTATCTCCTCTCCGCCGCTGCCACCGCACCTCCGGCAGGCCCAGCAGGTTCTCTCTTTCCCACTCTCTCAAATTATAAAACCATTTTCCCTTTATGTGTATAATTGATTAAATATTTGGCATGCTTATTGCCAACACACTGTTGTGGTAAAGTTTCTCTTTTTATTTACTTTTTGAAGACATTGAAAACCCTTGATTTGCCAGAGAGTAATGGAGGAAAAAGATAATTTGGGTCGTTACAAAGTTGGGTCTTTGCCAACTCTCTTCTACGTTCCTGACTTCATAACGGACAGTGACCAAAGCCTTCTTCTAAACAACGTAGTACTCACTCTCATTCTGCTTCTCATTGTTCTATTTAATGTTTCTTAAATATTCATTTTTTTAATGATGGGGTTTCTGCCTGTTGTTAGATTTATGAAACCCCTGCATCAAAGTGGAAGATGTTAAAGAATAGAAGGCTACAGAATTGGGGTATGCTTTTTTTGTAGAATATACAGATATAGAGGTAAATGGTTTTTTGACAAACTTTTGGAAGGTTGGAGTTGAGAAAGAATAAATCATGGAGAAAAGAGTGAATTGAGGAACTGAACTTGCCTTATAAGTATTACAATACCCAGCAGATTATTTTTTGCTGTTTTGGGGAAGTTGATGATATGATTTATGATTATATCATTTTTCTTATCTACTCAGTTATTGTCATGTATTATGAATCATTGTGGTACCTATACCAGCTATATGTACTTGGTACTGTTTTTTTTTTATAAAGATACTTTGACAACATTATTTTGAAAACATTTTAACATCATTTACATGTCATTTCAGGTTCGTGTTTATGATTATTATTATTGATTGTGAAGTAATTTTGTACCAATCATATAATAACATGTAGATGATGTTAAAAAGTTGTCAAAAAAATGTTGTCAAAGTGTTATTATCTTTTTTTATTAGATGTGCATACATGGTTATGTATCTGATCATGCATAACAGATAACGCTAAGTTCTTAAATATTTTTGCTCGCCTGACTTAGAATAATATGAAAATGGTATTTACTTTTTTTTATTTTAATACTTTGATGTTTATGTTTTTATATTTCTGTATGCTATATCCTCTGTACTTAGTTTTAGAAATTTTATTGTACGGGTATTCAAATTGGTACCTATACTAGAATTAGTCCCTGTATTCATTCAAGGCAATTTGTAAGGTTATGGTTGAATCAGGGTTTTTAAATAGTTACTGTCAAACTTTGAATATAAACTAAGACATGTTGAAAATCAATGACCAGGAGTCATGTCAGTGTTCAACATGCCTTGGAAAGAGGACACCACATACCAAACACACTCTGTATAATTTGAGCATGCACTTGTCAAAAATATTTATATTCATTCCCTCATACAATGAATTGAATTGGAAATGTTTAGCAAATTTGAAGTGAAATTTTCCTTATCAATTGTCTGGTGATTGTTGACTGCAGGTGGTGTTGTCCACGAGAAGGGCCTTCTACCTCAAGTTTGTAAGTGGGGAAATCTGCAATTCTTTTATGATCTAGATATGCTATCTGCACAAATACCTGCTATGATTTTCTGTTGGATATGAGAAACCTCTATGCTCTAGGTGTGAGAAACCTGCATTTTGGTAGTTTCTAACAGTGACAACCGAGCTTTACTATTATGCCAGTCGTTTAGTTACTTTTGCTTTACCTTTTTTATGTACCTGCTGCAAGATGAAAAGAAATTGCACACCAGAAAGGGTATATTCTGTTGATTCACTTCCTGTTGTTCAGACTAAAAGTTATTAAATGATTCTGTCATCATCTTAGTTCATCAGTGTTATTTTGTTGTTGCCTTTGTGTATACTTTTGGGACCCGTTTCTGGAACTTCACTCCTCTTTGAACAAAATGCTTTGACTTTTGAAAAATGAATTGAAGATGATTAAAACATTGTTATCATTGATCGACATTTTCCACTTGATTATTTTTTAATTTGACCAACTTTCAAAGGGGAGAATACATGATAATATTGTGTTAATGAAATAAGGTTGGTCTTCTGCAAGTAACTTTTGTTTGTGTTGTTTTCCAAATATGCTGCTAACTTATCAGTAGTCTCTCTCTCATGCAGTGCCTCCATGGTTAACAAATCTCACACAAAAAATATATGATGAATCTGGGCTGTTCCCATCAGCAATGAACCATGTTCTTATCAACGAATACCAGCATAATCAAGGCATAATGGTTTGTCCTGAACCTCAACCCTGCTTATGACCATTCATCTGTTCTTCCTTTTAGACTATGTAACATCTCATCATTGATTTTTGTGTTTTCTGTTTTGAAATTTTTCTGTTTTTGTGTGTATTTTACTATTTCCTAATGATTTTTCTTATTCTAAAGCCACATCAAGATGGACCTGCTTATTTTCCAGTAGTAGCCATTCTATCACTTGGATCTCCTGTAGTCATGGACTTCACTCCCCATGCAAGATTCAAACAGGATTCCCAGGATGGTATTGAGAAAGATTCTGATTTTGAGATTGGGAAAGATGAGTGGCTTGATGATCACCACCCTTTCTCTGTTTTATTGATGCCTCGCAGTTTACTGATATTCAAGGACAAAGCATACTCAGGTACTGCTATAGTAAACCCTTGTGTAATGCTATATTAACAACAAATTTATGAACCTTAACACCTTTTGTTCTTGCTCAAATTTAGTCACATTTTTGTGTGTGATCACAGATTACTTGCACGGTATAAAAGATTGCGCGATACATTGCTACAATGGGGTAAGGGTAGGGTACAGATTACTACATTTCTTTCTGCACAAAGTAATTCATTGTAAATCAATTTTTCTCATACTTCAAAATCTGTCCTTTTTAGGCTGTAAATGAAACTCAAGCTTTGAAATACAAGGAATCAGATGGAGATTTATTTAACTTGGAGGATGCATTGGATACAACAGGAAAGGAAGAGTACAAGAATATATCAAGAACATCCAGTAGAGTTTCATTGACTTGTCGATTGGTTCCCAAAGTTCACAAAAATTTGTTTAGGTTATGACTTTGTATATTTCATTGAAAATGATACTTTGACACAAATTTTTTTTATTCATTTGAAATTACCCTTTTTTTTATTTTCATCTTTCTTGAAAAAATATAAAAATTCATTCTTTTAAGATTATTTTATCTTATCATGTCTCAACTAAATATATTGATGTGTTATCTTATCATTACTCTATTTCATCTCATCAAGCTGAAGGATATTACCAAAAATTCAACAAAAAAAATCCAAATTCGTTCAATTTAGACCATTTTTCTGATTTAGTTTTTCCTTCTTGGATTTTACATTAACATATTTTGGACATGCTTGACATATTTAATGACATGAAATGAATTTAGATGAAACAAGATAAAAGTTATTAATTTATTGTTTATAGATTTTTGTTTGATAGTTCGTCATAATCAATTGGCATCATCTTACTATAAAGAAATAATAAGTGATTTATATAAATGTAAAATTGACATCTTCCTTTTCTATTTTGGTCTCAAATAGGAAAAGAAATATGATTTCTTATTGTATAGCTTATTAAATATTAATCTTTGAATTTAATAACCTAATTATAATTTTAAAATTAGTTTTAGAAAGTCTGAAATTAAATCAAAATGATAATTATTTGTAACACAAGTGGTATTAAAGTCTTCTTGAAACATAAACTTGATTGTAATGGTCCTTCGTATCTTGAAAATGATTCAGGAATTTTATAAATTCCTTTTGAACTATTTCAATGAGTTTCATGATAAATTTGTTCAATAAGCCGTTTTATCCGATGAAATAAAAATTATGTAACGAATGCTTAGTTAAAATGTTTGTGAAATAACACTTTATTTGTCATTTCATTGGTTTAACATATTTTTAACAAAATAATCAGTTATTTTATGACCTTTTTGGGATAATTTATGAAAAATGATTATGATAAAAACCTTGACCATACTATAATGATTATTATGATAATCTATGAAAAATGATTATTTTACGACCTTTTGATGATTATTTTTTTCTGCAACTAAACACATTTCAAAAGAAAAAGAATTCACAAAAAGAACTTGTCAACATGATCTACTACAATAGATCTTTACAATGTGCAGATTGAATATATGATTTTTGAGAAACCGAATTCTTATTATAAAATAGTATTTTTGGTGTCAAAAAATTAGTAAAATCAAGTTCTTAGATAATTGAATAAACAATGAACGGTTGTCCACAGACATTGAAAATCCATTCAAAATTCAGTTTCAGTTTATAAGGAGTTAAATTCTCAAACTATGAACATTAAACATCCATTCAAAATTACTATTTGGAAAGCCAAATTTTAATAGAAATAAGGTTTAAACCATATGTTGGTCCTTATATTTGTTGGTGAATCTTAAGTGGGTCATCGTTTTTTTTTTCGATCTCAATTGAGTCCATATACTTGTAAAATTGAGTCAATTGAATTCATATATTTGAAAAATTAAACCAATTAAGTCATGTCCGTTAAATTTTCACAAACGGCGTCAAAGTTTGCTGACGTGGTGTACATATAATATGCTGATTTATAAGAGCTATATTACGTAGAATTTGTTATTTAAATCATCTGTGTTTGACCTGTCACAAGACAAAACCTTCTGATCCTACACCATTGATGTTTCCACCGTCTATGGCCTCCATGTCGTCGCTCTCCTGCTTCTCAGCCAGGTCGTCTTCTCATTTACTAAACTATCCAAGAGTTTATAATCTGAAAAGTTGGAATGAGAAGAAAAAGATGAAAATTAATTAACCAAAGATGGTTCAAACCTTAACTTTCCCAGGTCGACCAGACTACAAGTCGCCCATTTTAAGCATTCCTTCTACAAAGGCCTTGAAAAATTGATCTTGATTTGTACTGAAGAATCTCACAAACTCCCTTGTCTATGGGCATGTGAAAAGTGTTTGATCAGAGTTGAGAAACCCTCTCCCAACAACCAAGTCCTTGAAATACTGATTATAAAACAAAGGAGACGTAAGGTCAAGGTTCCCTGTCACATTCTGATCAACATTCGCTCTCTTGGATAAATTAAAAATTGTTAAGATTGGAAATTGTTTGATTTTTTTTTTTTGGGCTTTGGGGCTTAGCCGAATCTTGGAGTGGAAGGGGGAAATGATGTGGGAGAGATTGGATTCGTTAACGAGGTCGTGGTGGTGTTCGATGATGCATGTGGAGAAGCGTTCAGGTCGCGGCTGTCGATGGATGCGTTGGAAGAGGAGAAGGGCGTTGTTGGCGGCGATGGAAGCGGATGTTGGGGGTTTTGACGGTATGCATGTTGCTAGACCAGAGCAGGAACGACCTGAGGGTCCTTGGTGAGATGCTTAATTTGGTCTTCTACTTCGCGGTGGGGATCGCTGGTTTGGGCCCAGATTTGGTCTTCGAGGTGGGTAAAGGTTGCGCTGGAGACAATGACAATGGTTCCTCCACCGTAGGTTCCTCTATGGTGCAGACCCGATGGCCGATGGCCACCGTAGATTTCTTCTCTCTAATAAAAATGACAACTTTAAACCATTTACTGGGTATCGTTTGTTAAAATGTAAACCTAAACTACGTAACTGCTGTAACTGTCAAAATGACAGTTATACTACTCTGTATATATACTGGTTTTTACGTTAATGAGAAATAATCGTTTCTCCATTCTCTGTTTTGCACCTCCACTGATATTAGCTTTTTCTCTCAAGATATTACTCTACATCAATTCTATCAGTGGTATTCAGAGCTACAGGTTGTTGAACCTGGTGAAAGCGTCGAACAGACAAAAGAGTTGTTTGGTGAAGAAGGACTCACGTTGAAAGGTGATGGCAGGAATGATCCAGAGCAGTTTGCCGGTATTCGACGGGAAGAATTATGATGATTGGTGTGTAAAGATGGATGCTATCTTGGGATTTCAAGAAGTTGATGAAATTGTCAAGAAAGGGTTTAAAGAAACTACAAAAGGTGACACGGAAGAAGTCAAGAAGGCTTACAAAGAAAACAAGAGACTGGATTGTAAGGCACGGATGCTTCTACACCAGTGTATTTCTGCAACGATATTTCAAAAGGTGTCTAAAGCAGTAACAGCCAAAGAAGCCTGGGACATATTACAAGACGGATATGGAAACTCAGGGAGAGTAAAGAAGGTAAAACTTCAATCACTGCNCCAATCGACTTCTTGAAATATTTGTTTGGTTTTTTTTAGGGAACAGATGCCATGTCATTTCAGTTCTTCCCAGTAAAACAGCCAAGTGAAGAGGAGTGAAATCTCCTCCACCCCTGATTGTTGGCAAGGATTCATTTTTTCTCTCCATGATCTGAGCAATCTGCACATTCCCTACTGCTGCAGCAAAGCAGAATGCAGTGTTACCCTTTAAGTCTTGCAATTCTAATTCATGAGGCTGCATTAGCTTTAGTAGCTCCTCCACAAAGTGAACATGGTTAGCACCCACTACTATGTGGAGGGTTGTGGCCCAACCCTTTGTTATGGCGGTGTAAGCAGCTCCCAATCTTGTTCCAACATTTTACTCGCTTCTTTCTAGTCACCTTTCAGTGCTGCTTTGTGAAGGGGAACACACTGTCCCAGGTATCTTCCCTTGGAATCTTCTGCAACAAGTTCATTTATGGAAAGCAAATCACTTCAGTCCTATGAATTTTTTAGCACTGAGAAATGTTGTTCGTGGAATGTTACTGATCAACGAATTCGTGGAAAAAGATAAGTTTCTTCACTTCGGAGGATTTGAAAATTGCAGTGAACTGAATGAGTTTCATTGAGTAGGCTTTTCACAATTATGGTTGTCACTTATGAACATGAGGACCCTCTGTTTCATCCTTCAACCAAGAGTTGAGGAGTGACTGTCGTCGGCAAAGCTTCGACCGCGACCGGCGGCCGGCGACGAGGCCCATGGCCTGACTGGATGAAGAACGAGCGATGGCCTATGTCATAACCCCATAATTTAAATAAAATTCCACGTAATCAAACAATGCACATCGGCCTGAACCACGTAATCACAGTTAGACGCCGTGAGTGAAAAGTTAACAGAGAGGACTTAATTGGCTCAATTTTACAAGTATATGGACCCAATTGAGACCCAAAAAAAAATGATGACCCACTTGACATTCACCAACAAATATGAGGACCAACAGAGGGTTTAAACCTAGAAATAATTTATGGTAGAACTGGACATATTTTATTATTTCATTTTCATTTTTAAAGAAAAAAATTCATATTCATTAAAGAAAAATATTTATCTTTATTTAAATCCTCATACATTATTAGAAAGTAGATTTAAGCCTAATTCAACCCCACAAAACCAAATTTTTATTATAAAATAGTATTTTTGGTGTCAAAAAATTAGTAAAATCAAGTTCTTATATAATTGAATAAAGGCTTAATAGCTTACTCGGTCCCTATGTTAAGTGATTTTTTTCAGTTTAGTACCCGCTTTTAAAAGTGCATACATTAGGTCCCAGCGTTGTTAAAATTGAATGAATCAAGTCCCTTCTGTTAAATTGACAGAAACAGAGTTAACTCCCAGCTGACGTGGCGAAGGAATTTGCACATTTTCTTCTCTCTCCTATGTTTTTCCTGTAATGCCCCAACTTTTCTCATTTTTCTATATCTTTATTAAATATTGTTTCTCTCTCTCTCCTTCCTCCACAATCTCTACCTCAAGAATTATTAGAAAGGTAGAGAAGAGAAATTGAATGAACGGTGTGAGTGAACAAACGGTGTGAGTGGCCGAATGATGTGAGTGACCGAACGGTGTAAGTGACCAAATGATGTCAGTGACAGAACGGTGTGAGTGACCGAAGGGTGTGAATGGTCGAATGATGTCAGTGACCGAACGATGTAAGTGACCAAATGGTGTGAGTGACCAAATGGTGTGAGTGGCCAAATGGTGTGAGTGGCCAAATGGTGTGAGTGACCGAATGGTATGAGTGGCCGAATGGTGTGAGTGGCCGAATGGTATGAGTGACCGAACAATCTAAGTGGTCGAATGGTGTGAGTGACCGAACGGTCTAAGTGACCAAATGATGTGAGTGACCGAATGGTGTGAGTGACCAAACGGTGTAACTGACTAGATGGTGTGAGTGAACGAATGGTGTAATCCAATGACCGAACAATGTGAGTGAATATTAAAATTGTTTTGTGCATCAACGTAGAGTGCGCTTGTTTAATGCATGCTTCGGGGGAGAGAGAGAAAAAAAAGTATTTTAATAAAGATATAGAAAAGAGAGAAAAAGTTGAGGCATTGCAGGAAAAGCAGATGAGAGAGAAGAAGATGTACAGATTCCTTCGCCACATCAGCTGGGAGTTAACTATGTTTCTTCCAATTTAACGGAAGGGACTTGATTCATATAATTTTGACAACTTTGGGACCCAATGTATGCACTTTTAAACCAGGTACTAAATTGAAAAAAACTCACTTAACATAGGGATCAAGTAAGCTATTAAGCCTTGAATAAACAATGAACAATGGTCGAAAGACATTGAAAACCCACTCAAAATTCAGTTTCTAAGAGTTAAATTCTCAAACTATGAACATTAAACATCCATTCAAAATTACTATTTGGAAAGCCAAATTTTAATAGAAATAAATTATGGTAGAGCTGGACAGATTTTATTATTTCATTCTCATTTTTAAAGAAAAAGTTCATATTCATTAAAGAAAAATATTTATCTTTATTTAAATTCTCATACATTATTAGAAAATGGATTTAAGCCTAACTCAACCCCACAAAATCGGCTTATAAGGTGAGATTTATACCTCATTTATATATTATAATTTGACATTATCTCTAGTCGATGTGAGACTTCCAACATACATACATATATAGTGTCTAATTCTCTTCTTTATTGGATAACACGTATACTTGTGTGCTAGTATAAGTACCCATCTATTGATTAATTTTTATAAAAATAAAAATTGAAAATCATGACAAAAAAATATGATATTATCAAATATTTAATAGTAAAATAATTCATTTTTGTTTCTTTAAAGATAGAAAAAAATATAAATATTTTATATTATATAGCAAATGAAAGATTTTTGTAATTGAACACTTAAAAATGAAAATAAATATTGTTGTGAAAAAAATAACAATAAATAAAGATATTAAAAGCCAGTAAAAATGATCAAATATGAGACTTCAAAATATTTTATTTATTATAGGTGATAATACATCATTTATACATAGGCTTAATAGCTTACTTGGTCCCTATGTTAAGTGGTTTTTTTCAGTTTAGTACCCAGTTTTAAAAGTGCATACATTACGTTCCAAAGTTGTTAAAATTGAATGAATCAAGTCCTCGTTAAATTGGCAGAAACGAAGTTAACTCCTAGCTGACGTGGCGAAGGAATCTGCACATTTTCTTCTCTCTCCTATGATTTTGTAGAGCTGTCAAAATGGGTAACCCAGCCCGATCCGACCCGACCCACCACGGGTTGGTCACTTAGTGAGCCAACCCAACTTGGCTCATTTATTAGCAAGCTAAAAAAATTCGAACCCGACCCGACCCACCACGGGTTGGTGGGTTAAACGGGTTGGCTCATTGCTCACTTAATTAACTTTTTTTTTCACCCTCTTCTTCTCATATTCTTATAACATGTTACTTTGATCGATCAAATTGAAACAATAATAATTGAACCAATTGATATAAAAGAAAATGAAACAAAAGAAATATATTGTTATATATATTATCAAGCATAAAAATTTGCCAATTTAATTTAATGAGACATACACAACCGTTTGACCAAGAAACTACGTATAGTCGTTAACAAAAATATATAGCACAAGATAAAACTCTTGTAAATAGGTCTAAAAACAAGATAAAACAAATGATATATTCCTGAATTATCCAATCTATAATATTATCCATCTATTAAATTAGAGTCCTGAATGGATAAATTCACTGTATTATGCTCTCTTGAAGCATCATCTTCTTTATCTCCATCTATAATATTATCCAATCTATAATCTTAGGATTTTATTTGCAGAGGGGTAAAGGTTGTGCATTTTGAATAATTAATTTAATTAATTTGATTTCAATAAAAAAATAGGATTTAAATAATTAATTTAATTAAAAAAATAGGTGGGTTGGTGAGTCAACCCGACCCACCACGAGTTCAACCCGTGTGAGTCGGGTTCTTAATAAGCCGGGTCAAAATTGGCTCGTATAAAAAATTTTACATTTTTTTTCAAGGATTTGCTCACGAGTTTCAACCCATTTTGACGGCACTAACTTTCTTACGATGCCCCAACTTTTTTCTCTTTTTTATATCTTTATTAAGTACTATTTTTCTCTCTCGTGGATCATGCATTAAACAAGCGCACTCTACTATGCACAAAACAATTTTAATATTCATGAATAACGAAAACACATTTATTTGCATAATTTTATATAAAAATGGGTCTATTATGAAAATTTAAGCCTAAAGTCATTAATTTATGTTCATTCTTTTTCTTTTTTTCCTCTCTATATATTTATTGTATTATCTTATTTAATTTAATTAAGTTTTATTAATTTATTGAGTATTGATTTTTTTGTATTTTTAATTGATTATCCGTTTTTTAATTTTTCTGTTAACCGAATGACATAGTTATTTTGTCGTCTTATTTATTTTTTTTCCTGTTAAAAAATATGAGTTTTTGCCATTAATAAAAATGATATCACATCTAGAGTAAAACAATTAACTTATTGTTTTTCTTAAAATGTGATAGTGAGTAATGAATTGTCATAGTCACCTCTGACAGAGTCTTGAAAATTCAATTATGAATTTAAGTTTCATCTTAAATGAAATTTATAAAGTTCATATAAGATAAAAATCCATAAATTGTTATTTTAAGATTTTTAAATTAAATATGATATCAATTGTGTAAATTAAACTCATATTTTATCTGTTTAGTAATCTTTCATCGAAAAATTCAACACGATAAGAATAATTTAATAAATAATAATTTAATTAAAGAAATAAAGATAACTTATTATTTTCATTTAATATAATCATTCTATATTAATCAAAAAATCTTATATGTAGTGGAAAAAAATAAAATGACAAAACACAACAACAATCATCTAAAACAACATCAAACAATAAATATTTAATTAAAATATAAAAATTAGCATAATACACAAAACATTTTATTAAAAATTAATTAGAAGTATCTAAATTTATAAGTAAATTAAAATTTAACTCAAAATTTTTAATTTTTAAAATTATACATTATTTTAAAAGTCTATTATCTCATCATCCCACATTTGGCACAATATTTTTTTTCAATTGAAAAGGGATTCTCAAATGATTTCACATACATCGAAATTTCAACTTCAAACTTTGTTGTCTTTAATTGCAAATTCTTTTGTGCATTAACAATAACTTAGTTTATCGTCTTATGCATGCTACAGTAACCAGCTGTGTTCTATGTGGATTATATTAACGATGAAAGTAAAACATTATGAATTAAGATATATTTCTGAAATACGGAGATTACCACCTTGATTTTTTCTTATAAAAAAATTATATCATAAATCACTTAAAACACCCGTATATATAAGAGAAATGTAAATTTAAATAGCTTGTGTAATAACTTTTTTTACCACATCTAATGATCCTGTATAGTTTTTAATATTTTTATTTTATTTTATCTTTTGAAGTATAAGACAAAAACCGTGTATCAAATTTATTTAGTTCGCAACTGATAAACACAAAGTCATGTTATGTTTCTTGTTATTGGTACGATGGAAATCTCACATCGACTACAGATAACCAATTCATAATTTATAAGTAATTACGATATTATCGAATCATTCATTAAAAATATTTAATTTTACGAACAAAATATATAAGGCTAATTCATAATTTATAAATAGATATAAATCTTATTTTATAAATTAATTTTGTGGGATTGAATTAAACTTAAAATCAATTTTTTAATAAATGGAGTAATAGCATATCCGTAAAAGTTCATTCTTTTTACAAAGGCGAAGTAGAATATATGGATAAAAATAAGTGTAATGAACCATCCGAAGCTTGCATGGTCATTGATTGGAGGGAAGGTTTTAAATGTTTGAATGGGTCCACAATCTCCCCTTTACATAGATTAAATTATTTTAAATATTTTCCTTTTTCAAATTTAGAGTTTTTTTATATCGTTTTTGTACTGAATCTTTCAAAATGTATTCAATGAATATTGATTTTAATGTTTCAAACTATATTAATTTTTTTTAATGTATTAATATCAGTGTATTTTAAAAATTCAGTTAGAAATAACATTCAAAATTCAACAAAAACTTTAAATTCCATTTTTTCATAATATTATAATTTCTTTCTCTCTTTTAAATAAAAATATATATTGAATTAGCCTAAAAACACTTTCAATTGTCATGTTTTTTCAACCAATATTTAACTTTGAATTTAATGCAACATAAAATAACTAAAAGGGTTTAAAGAACTAAAAATGATAATGGGGAAGTGTCTATTATTGCAACCCTATTTAAGATTTTTTTTATGACTAAAAAGACTATTTATGTATGCTTTAAACTAATTAAAAAGACAATTTTGTATATCAAGATGCTCAAAAGTACCTTTGTTTCCAAACACTGTTTTTTTTAAAGTTACTAAGATTTTTTTTAAATAAATAAATAATATAGTAATTTTGTGTTTTTGAAATTTGAACATGAAAAATTAGAGTATTATTCATGCATCATTCATGGTGAGTGTGTGTTCCATAAGTTCAACCCATTCTATATTTTATAACAATAAATTTATTTACTTTCATAATAATTATAGCATTTTATAAATTCCATAAAATATATGATAATTAAACTCCCGATAAAAATCCTTTACTTTATTTCGCTCAAGGAAAATAATCTTTATATTAATATAATTCGTCTACCATTCTTTCAAATCAACATGTATACATTGTAGTTTTGATATTCTTTCCATTTTTATCTGCGATTCAAATTTTCTTTAACAATTTTAATTTTCTAATATGAAAAAAAATTGTTAATGGGATCCTTAACTTATATGTTTGTTAAAAGTATTATTAAAGAAACATAAAATAAAACATGTTTCCAAAATTAAATATTCGATGAAATCAAAACATTTAGTATTATTATTATTATTATTATTATTATTATTATTATTATTATTATTATTATTATTATAAAGTTAAGTAGTATTAAATATATATAATTAAAAGAGACAGAACCCTATTGTGGTGGCTAAGTTCTGAATCGGAAGTAGATTTTTGAAGTTTGAAAGCTTTCTACTGAGATTCAACCAAGAAGCGCTTTGACAGTTTTTTGAGTTTGTCAAATATATATATATATATATACAGACACATATATGTGTGTAAATATACATTCGCACCGTCAATTCCATTTCGTTTCTCTCACTTTGTTCTTCACCAAACCCATCTCAGGTTCTCTCTTCTTCTTGTCTTGGATTGTGTACATATTTCCCATTTTGCCCCTCTTCTTACTGTACTTGTTCTGCTTCTACGAATCTCTTTTGAATTCTCACTGATTTCATTCCATACCTTTTGTACTTCTTAACTTTTTACACTGTACTTACTACCATTCGCTACAATTTCTTTCATGGGTTTAAGCCAAATTTTTGTTTTTTCTTGCAAACGCTGTTTGTGTTTCCTGCTTCTTGTTCTGTTTCTCCGTTTAGTTTAATTCATGTTCCTTCGCTGGCTTCCTCACTCTGTTGTGTTTAATTCTAAATCTGGGGCTGGAAAAAGTTTAAATTTTTCAGTTGCTTGGCTATTTTTTTCTTTGAGAATCTTATCTTGGTTGGGCGAAGCGCAAAGTGGTACAAGAGGGTCGGGGGAGGGGAGAATCGAGATTTCCAAATGTAGAATATCAATTGTGATTTCTGAAATAAGGGGAGAAAACATTGGGATTTGTGAGGAAAATGGGGGGAAAAGTTTGAATTTTTCAAAAAAAGTATTTTTTTTTCTTTTAGGAATTTTCTTGTGTTTGGGAGAAGGGAGAAGCATAAGAGGGAAGGTGGGGATAGGATAATTGTGACATGTAAACGTAGGATTTCTTAGTTGTTACTCCATTGTAAATTTTCAGAACTTTGTTTCCTCTCTTCTTTTTTTCTTTGCCTTCCATGCAAATGAAAAGTAGTGAGAAGGGATCTAAAACGAGACAGATACTCGTTTATTATTAATTTGTTTTATTTTGTGGGAAAAAAATGTGTTTATTGGAGCAATTGTCTGTATCAAGAGTAGTTCTTGTCAAGTGCAAGATAATGAAATAGTTGAAAGATTAGGTAATGGAGAAGATTTTGAAAGGAATGAAAGTTTCCAGTGTCAACAGATAGCAAGTTGGGGGGGAGGGGGTGATAGATGTAGTCCCTCAAATATAGGTCATGGGTTTAGTGGAATTAATGAAAAGCAGATACTTACTTGAAAATTGGGGGCTTTCTTCTGAATGGGATTTAAGAAATTAAATTGATCTTTGCGTATAACCCAAACCCTTTGTATATGTAAGGGTCCCCTTAATTTATTCAATTTAATATTAATTTAAATTTCTTTAAGTTCTCTTATACTGGCTCTTATTTCTGCATTCAAAATTGTGAAATTGATTAACAGATAAACTGCAGATTATTAGTGGTTGAAAAATAAAGACTCTGAGGTTTTCTGTTCATTTTAAATTATTTAATGTAACACCAGGAGGAGTTCCCAAAACAGATTAAGATGCCATTGTAGTAATGATTCTTTATGAATTTAAATTAAATAAAGTTGGTTTTAGCAGATAATTTGTTTTATTTTTTTTTTTAAATTTCATTTTTCAGTTTTTCTCATTATGTGTTATTTTTTTCTTCAATTCCCACTTTTGCTTGTCAAGGAATAAATATTGAACCATCTTTCTGCCTGCTTATCCCGTCTAGTTTCTGTTTGCCATGGCACTAACATATATGTAGGAAAAAAATATTTTTTATGTCTGTGTTTGAGGATGCTAATTTTGATTTATTGATTTTGGAAATTCAACATAGGGAAAAATTTTGGTGTCTTACTTTTGCTTAAAGCTGATACAGTTTTCTTCATTTTGTAGGCAAAGTATGCCTTTGAAGGAATCAAGTAAGTCTTGTATGTGGATTTTGTGGTATTGATTTTCAATATCCGATTTATGGTTTGAGCTTCTATTGAGAAACTGAGACACAGGTTGATCACATAGGAATATCAAGTACTCTATCAGATTTCATGCCTGCCATGAAAAAGGTTGTTTAGTGTTGTTGTAATACCTTTGACTTGACCAGTCATTCGCTTAAGTTCTCTAAAATATTATGTGATGATGCTGGGGGATTGGCCAAATGTATAGAAATTACTAACATGAATTTACCATTAGTTATTGCCATATCTTTAGTTGGCCCTTTTAAGTTAAGATGACCCATTTAATCAAATATTTATTTTGGTTTTGATGGCTTTTCGTATCAGATTCAATTTTTATAGAATATGTTGTTGTGGTAGTCCATTGCTATTGTGTTAGTCAACTCAATTTGAATTTTTCCTTTTGAGTGAATTGTCTATGGTCTGTTGATTTAGTTCCTGTTTTTTTTTCCTGTTTAACAGAATTCTGAGCAGACTCATTTTGGATCTGTTTTCAACAAGTTGTTGAAGGAGCTTCGAGAACCTGTTGACTTTGAACTTCCTAATTGGTTTAATAAATCAAAGCCAATGCAGTACTCCTATATAAAACGCAGTATCCTTTGTACTTCTTCTGAAATGTTCACAGTAACTGTGTATCTTTCATGTAGAGCTGTATGGTTTATAAGTAAGTTTGCATGTATTGAGCCTGCTAGAGTTTAAGTTGTTTTTAGTTTCCTAATTTCCTCTAAATTGTGCGATCCTGTTTTACTTAGTTTGTCTGTTTAGATGGCTAGAGTTTTAGAGAATTGTCTATATTTGTTTGTTTTTACAAATTTAAGATATATATCTCACAAAGAAGGTCAAAAGATCCCGGTTTGATGATGATGGCATATTCTGTTCCTGTACTCCTTCCGCTGGATCTACTAGTGTATGTGGTAGAGATTGCCACTGTGGGTAAGTATTCCATTTGCATGTTCTTTAGGGAAATCTTCATGTGCTTATTCTCATTTCTAGTACGTTTCTACTCCATATTAAGTAATGTTCCCAAATCTACCTTTATTTCTATTACTTATATGTTTTTATAAAGTTTATTGTCAGCAGCCAATCAACCATCCAAAATCATCATTGATTTTTTTTTCAGAAATATTTATTTTTGGTGTCTGTTTGAGTACTTGTTTTTCAATGGGCTGTGTAGTATGGTTAACTAAGTTCTTCATAAGCATGCTTAGTTCATCAAATATGGTTACTGTTGGTAGCACCGAATATTCTCATTGTTGCTTGATCTGAGCCTTTATAATAATTGTTCCGAAGCTACCATGTCATGACAAGCATGTTGCATTCCTCAAACCCTTCAAAACCAATAAGGAATGGGATGGTGTAGCTTTGGTTTCCATAAGTTTAAGAAATAGCTTGAACTTGTTCCATGATCGGAAGGGTTATTACCTGTTTGACTAATCATGCGAGTTGCTAGCCTTGTGAAGTTGTGTGATGTTTAAAATGGCTGGAAGGGTTATTGTTTCCAGATATTATAGTTCCACCTAGTACTTGGTTTTACTATGTAACATAAAGTCTCTACTTACTTATTATATCATATAATATTACAGATGCAAGTATATCAACATGATTTTAAGTCATAGCTTACTCATCATGTTGACTGTTCCTGTAGGATGCTTCTGTCTAGCTGTTCATCAGGCTGTAAATGTGGGAGCTCTTGTCTTAACAAACCATTCCAGAATCGCCCTGTGAAAAAGATGAAATTGGTTCAGGTATAAATTTCTGGCTCAGAATTTTTTTTTGTTATAATATAGTTCTCAAGAGTTATTCCTGTATTTTCCTTTTCATAGCAAAATCAAGATTCTGTTTAGAGGTCATTGAAATTTGTTGAGGTAATTTTTGCATGTGACCTGCTGACATGGTTGTGTAATTTAGCTGCTCTTGTTTTTCGTTTTAATTTGGGTCTATATTGCTGTGTGTTTCTTTACATTTTGTCTTGAAAGTTCTTTAACCTTATTCTATTCAGTTTTGCTAAAGAAACTAATAAAAATGTTTACATTCATAAAAGTAACTTTGAAAATTTGAAAAATAGTAACTATATTCCTTTCTTAGTGTCCTCATTCTCCTCCCACTATCTCCACCACTTTTCTATCATCACAATACTTTATTTGTGTCCTCATAGATAGATGTGTCTTTATTCTAGTTAGATTATTTGAATTTGTATAATCACTAGCATTTTCTCTTCAAATATCTACACTTGACATGCTGAGATTTAACATTTCTGTAGACTGAGAAATGTGGTTCTGGAATTGTGGCGGATGAAGATATCAAACATGGGGAGTTTGTTATAGAATATGTTGGAGAAGGTGATTATTTTCCTATCAATATTTATAAAGTGAGTTTTTGCTTAACTACTCTGAAAGCTACTTACGACGGTTGTCTTTCTCTACAGTCATTGATGATAGAACATGTGAGGAAAGGCTTTGGAACATGAAACACCGTGGTGAAACAAATTTCTACTTATGTGAAATCAATCGAGATATGGTGATAGATGCAACATATAAGGGAAATAAATCAAGATACATCAACCATAGTTGCTGTCCAAATACTGAGATGCAGAAATGGTTGGTTACTGATTTTTTTATTTGTATGATGATGTTGCTGCAGGATTTATACATTCCTGTAACGTGCAATTTTTTTTCTCCATTTTTAAGGATAATTGATGGTGAAACAAGAATTGGCATATTTGCAACTCGTGACATACAGAAGGGCGAGCATCTGACTTATGATTACCAGTATGAGCACTTACCTGTTCTTTGCTTCACCCTTTAAGTTTTGGTGGTGTTGGCTTCTCCTGAGTTATGCTACCAACATGATTCTGGCTGGCTGGGATGTTTCTAACTACGTTGCAGGTTTGTTCAATTTGGTGCAGATCAAGATTGCCACTGTGGTGCTGCTACATGTAGGCATAAATTGGGTGTTCGACCTACCAAGCCTAAAATGTCTTCAGATGCTGCATTAAAATTAGTTGCATACCAGGTGGCTTCATCTTCTCATGAAAAATAACCATTCTATCTATGCTTCTCTCTCTAATCTCCATGAAACTTTAATTATAACCTAGTACTATAACTTAGATTATTCCAGTGACTTGTTCAGATTTTATTTGTGAATGGTGGTTAGTCCTGCATCACAAATTTCCTAATCGTAAGCTCAAGAAGCAAGGATGTAACATTTTTTTGAATTGGGTTTATGTTGGGAACTTTATTAGGTCCGTAAGTCTGTCATTTCAGTGCTGCATTTAGATTAAAAAACTATAAAAGAACAAACTCCATTATTTTGTACAAGAATTAGAGGTAAAGGGGTAACAGGAGGATTAATAATGCTGAGTTTGGCCACCATACAAGCCTCATAGGTGTGACTAAATGAATTGTTAGGATATGACTTTTTTGGTATGATGATTAGTAGACAGTTCTAACAGTATCTTGGATGAATGGAACAGGAAAATAAAATTCTTATTAGTGAATTTAAACAAACAGTGAATTGCAGTAAAGTTTTTAAATGTGTTGACTCTTGACAGTGGATATGAAAAATTACAAATATGAAATTTTAAATGTGAATATTACTTCTGAATTAGTATGGATACAAGTACATAATTAGGGAAATAATAAGAAGCAATGAGGACAAATTTTGAGTTAAATCTACCCTCTCTTAAGTTGGTGAATGCCAAAAACATGTCAAAACTGTTCTTTAGGAAATCCCTTAGTCAATACCAATTGAAACACTAAAGGAACAATTTTACAACATTGAACTGGGTTGAGTGCAATACCTTTCACAAAATGGCTTCATATGGTCTGAAATTATGCATCGACACTTGTCCTCACAAGATTTTGTTTTTTTCTTCTCTCTGTCACTGAATTATACTCCTAAAAGCATACAGTACACTGAGTTTACATTATGCTTTTTTCTTCTCCATGTCACTGAGTTATATGCCTAAAAGCATATACAGTATTGTGAGGTGAATCTCCTCTGAGTAATAGGTTACATTTTGTTTTTTCTCCATTTCACCAAGTTATGTGCCTGAAAGAACATACAGCACCTTGAGTTGAATCTCCACTAAGTAATTGGTACTTGCATTACTTTTACTTTTTCTTCTTCGTGTCAACAATTTATATGCCTAAAAGTATACAGCATATTGGTTCTTGCATAATTTTCTGTGATTTTTCAATTTTCTCATCTCTAAAAACTTGAGCTTAAATTCTGGTGTTTATAAAACCATCCATAGTGGAGCTGACACTATAGAGGGATAGTGGACAGTGGAATGGTCACTCTTCTAAATTTTTTTATTTAATTATAGCTATTTACATATAAACTCTAAAAAATTATGATATTGATAATTACAAATAAAAGTTCTTATAGGTATCTTGAACAGAACATTTAAATGCCAACCAAAGTCAAAAGGTCTTTATCATTTTATATTTTGGAAGTTGCAATCCCAAAAATAACCCCATGAAGAAGTAGCTATAATATCTCAATTCAGAGGGTTTTCTTGGAACCAACACATAGAACTGCCATTATGACTGCTACCATCGCTGTTCAGCCTGCTATTTGATCACTTACCTTGTTACAGAAATTTGCTCCCCTGTAGCAGCCCTTGTAGTGGATCTTAGCCACTCTGCTCTGCTGCTATTGCACATTATTTGAAACCCTAATTGATGTCAATTCTCCATTTGGTTGGTATTTAGCATTTTTCAAATTAACTAAAATTTGAAAAAAAAAAGATGGAAAATTTGATTGGGGATAGGTAGAAATGTAGAAAGTAACTTCCTCCTCCTTGGAAATGTAAGATACCCTCCTTCTACCATGGGTAAGGGTGGACAAAGTGTACTGAACTGCACTGTACTATAAAATTTATAGTTAACTATAAAATAGTTCGTCTGAACTGGACTGAACTAAAAAATAATTCAAACGAACTGAACTAAACTATTTTTTAGTTCACTTATAGTGCAGTGCAGTTCAGTGAATTATTTTTTAGTTTACTTAGAGTGCAGTTCAGTAAACTGGTTTGCCACACCAAACTGAGAAACACTTTCTTTAAACTGCATCATTCAATAAAACCTTCCAATCATTATAAACAGGCATATTTTAAGTTTCAAGAAGCTACTACACAGAATCATCTTAATCAATACAGACATTATTTAATATGTTTTGAAACAGAAAGCAACTTTTAGAAAAATTCTCAAGATTTTCCACCCACTTGGCAAAACCAAATGAATAATGCCGTGTTTGGTTACCCATTGGGAAACTGTTGCACTATTACAAAGGAAACATTAAAGGAAAAATTCTTTGCATTGGATCAAACATATGATAAGCCTTCTTCCATGGAAAACCAAAACAAATATATATATATATATATATATATATATATATATATATATATGTATGTATATATGTATGTATGTATATATGTATGTATGTATTTGTGTGCCTGCACGTAACATGGGGTTATAAAGTTGAAAATCATCTCAAATTTGTAATGGGAAAGTCAAAACACTTGTGATTTTGTGCTGTCTAAAATCTCCATGACAGAAAAGCAACCTTGTTTATGTTTTAGTTGAGCTAATCTAATTCTGGTGACACATAATTTATCTTATAACAACAAATAGAGGAAATTGATAGAGAATCAGGGAAAAGAAACTGAGTTCATTGAAATTCATTTCCATAAGCTCCATGAGAGGAAAATAGGAAGAAAATTTGAAATAAACTACTTCCCGAGCTTAATTTGTAGAAATTTTCTTGTATAGTTGTTCTACTTTTTGTGCATAAGGTAATTTTTGTTTATGAAGAAGTTAAATTTATCTTTTTCTTCTCTAAAAGAGCTTATGGAGAAGCTCATCCAAGCAAACCCTAACAAACTAACAACTTAAAGTTGTTTTAGATGCTGATAAGAACTTAAGGAAAATTGATAAGGGCAGGAACCAAACACTACATATTTTACTACTGTGTTAAGGAGGGAAAACCAAAAGTTTTATCATTGTACTCTTAGAGAGATAGTGATTCACTCTATGACACTTCACTCAACTTCTTTGTTGGTAACCTTTTTGAGATATCTGACAACTGACACTAATACCAATCAATTGGAGTCTTGGTGAACTACACCACAAAAGCTAGCCATTTAAGGGGGAGAGAATAAAAACTTAAACCGCTGAGCACATTCCACAATACTTAATTAGCATAATCACTTCTACTGAATTTAGTATCTGTTTTGCTGACTAACTGTGTACTTTCGTCTGGACAGGTTTATCAGAATGGACGCTTGCAAATTGGTAGGTTTGCTTTTTTATTTCGTTTGTTATTTACTATTTTTTTCTTCTGAAAGTAAATGTGCATAAAATCTGTGATCAGTTCCTCTTATAATTTATCTACGATATATAAAATACCCATCTCCCTGTTGCACTTGGTTTTTCAGGAGGTTCTCGTGTTAACCACCGAAAATGCTTACACAATTGCATTGGTGAAGTTATTAGAATAAAAAGCTTTGAAAAGGAGAGGTATGGCAAAATTGTCCCTTTATTAGTTGTGACTCTGTCTTCTGAAGTTTATGTATGTATATCCTTAATCATTTTCATTCTTAAAATGCTGCAGGTTTGGAGTCATTAAACGGTTTGATGAACATTCTCGAAAACATTCAGTAAGGGATTTCTTTGTCTGGATTTTGACAATTTAGATGAAAATTGTCATCAAATATGAATATGTATTTATTTTTGCTTTTGCAGATCATGTTTGAGGATGGTTGTGTTGAAATTTATGACATGTCAAAAGAGGACTGGGAGCTTGTGAGATAGTAATGCAACTGTTTGGTAGGAACTACTTAGTGAATACTTCTTTTTGCATGATTTATCTATCTGTATAACATTGTGATATATTGTATTTTAATTGGTAAATTTCCAAATTGTCATACTTTAATTTGATTTGGGGACTTGGGTAATGATGAAAATTAGTTGGTCTGCTTTCAGTGTATATGTTGATCTTTAGACCATGTTATTTAGTTTTGAATATATTGATTACTTAACACCTGTGTTGTTCAGGTGCAGGTGAAAGGAGGTGAAAAACTGAAAATCGCAGTCATTATTCTTTCATTTCATGTGCATAATTCTTGTAGTTGCTGAGGCTCTGACCAACGGAAAATGAAGCTGGATATATGAAAACACAAGTCTTACTGATTGAAGATATCAATAAGTTTTGTTTTCTTCTGACAAACTGTATGGTGTTAGCCTAGATGATTGTTGTTCAAAGGACTGGAAATAATCTTTGTATTTTTTAAAATCCTAAGTACTCTCTAAAATGAGAATTCTTCTTGTACCATTACCTAATATATGTGTAGTTTCGATTGTATTCTTTTACTGTCAATTTTCGAGCATAAGGTTATTAGTGATAATGAGGAAGTTCTGATGCAGAAAAAAAAGGAGAAACTTGTTAAATGTCCATTACTCTTTGATCAATGCTGATGACTGATAAAGTCAGGCACATTGATCTTCCTCCTCTTGGACTTATATTGTAAGAGTCATTTTAATTATTACATGTAAAATCAGTGTTTGACTTTGTTAGGTTAATTTTCTATCATTGAATGTTACATGACCAAAGCAAAGGAACACTCACATGTTTGGAGATTCTACTGTCTATTGTATGAATATAAAATCATAATAACATTGTGTTAAATTAATAACTACCAGTTCAAATTATTTTGTGCCATAAAATTTAACCACTAATTGGCCTCCTCATATAATAAAGTATAAAATGAATTTTAAAACATTAAATTTTCAAGCATGATAAATGGGTTCATAATTGTGACAAGCATATTGAGTCAAACTTTGGAACTTCTTTTTTCATCTGGCATCTTCCATCATTTTACCTTGTATTTTTTAATTTTTTTAAGATTTCAAAACTCTTCTCTTCAGTTAAAAAATCATTTTCTATTTTCATCAGAATTTTGAAATCTAACAAATGAAATTTTTTATTAAATTTTAAAATTCTACGAAAAATTTCTCAAAAATTTTATTGGATTTTAAAATTTAACAAAAAGTTTTTCTCTATCATATTTCAAAATTTAAGGAAAGATTCTTTTCATCAAATTTTAAAATTGAAGAAAGAATTTTTTATTTTCTTCATTAGATTTTGAAATATGATATTTTGAAGATTGAAGATGCAATGTATGTTTGAAAGTACAAAATGAAATAACCCACTTTTTTTTATCTTATCATACCTTCCTATTTTTGTAAATTTTTAATAAAAATCCAAGCACTTTCTATTAACAAATAATGTGAAGAATATATATATATATATATATATATATATATATATATATAATGAGTTTTCATTTTATAATTTTTGTCGTATATAATTTTATCTAATTTTCACAAGCATAATGACATCCGAAAGAATTGGTAATTGGCCTCGAGGGTTTTTTTAGAGATGATGATTCAACAAATACAGATGATGAAATTAGAGAGGTTAGTGAAGATGGTGAAATTGAAGAGATCTTGAATGAACCTTTGCCTTAAAGGTGAATATGTCAATGACTCAACTCTTTACAAAGGCAAATCTTTTAAAGGCAAGTGTTTCTGATTGTTTCAATTGGGGTTACAGTAGGGATGACAGAGAAAAGGTTGGAGTGAGAGAGATGAAAGAGAAAGGATTGAGAGGAATGAGAGAGGTGAGTAAGGGTTTGGGGTTTCTTTTTTTTTTAAGTTTTGAGAATGAAAATTATTAAAATACCCTTAACGTTAAAACTTAGAATCCATGATATATAAGGGTATTTTTGTCTACTAAAATCCGGTACATATTGCTAAAATGTACCAACTGAAAAACAGGCGTACCCCCAAACCCCATATATATATATATATATATATATATATATATATATATATATATATATATATATATATATATATATATATGAGAGAGAATAAATTATTTATTAAAAAAAATTCAATGGATATTTAATGTAATTAAAATATTATGTTTAAAATTAGTGTATTTCTAAATTATTTTTGCATTTAAAAAATAGAACAATAATATTTAGGTAAAAAGTAAAATTTTAAATAATTTAAAACATTTTATCTGGGCCTGATCCAAAACTCTACAAGCTTATTCAGACACATTAGGGTTTGTAGTCACAATCTCTGGCTCTCATTCTTTGTGTTCAGATCAGAATCAGATCCGCTCTCTTTGTTTCTAAACATGGCAACTCAGATGAGTAAGAAGAGAAAGGTAAATTGTTAACGGAATCAGAAACAACAACAATTTTTCTTTTTTTTTTTTCTTTCTGCTTTCTGATATTTTGTGTGAATTGAATATTCAAACGTTGTGACTGTACAGTTTGTTGCGGACGGAGTGTTCTTCGCCGAACTGAATGAGGTCCTGACACGTGAGTTGGCGGAGGATGGTTATTCCGGTGTCGAGGTTAGGGTTACGCCTATGCGCACCGAGATCATCATCAGAGCCACCAGAACCCAAGCCGTTCTCGGTAAGTGTGATTCTATAACCTCTGTTACTTTGGTTGAATCAATATCAGTTTACTGATTGTGTTTTGATGTGTAGGTGAGAAGGGAAGGAGAATTAGGGAACTGACCTCAGTGGTGCAGAAGAGGTTCAAGTTTCCTGAGAACAGTGTTGAGCTGTATGCGGAAAAGGTGAACAACAGAGGTCTATGTGCCATTGCTCAGGCCGAATCTCTTCGCTACAAGCTCCTCGGTGGTCTTGCTGTTCGCAGGTATGTATAATTTTTAGCAAATTTATTAGATTATATAATGATTATAGTATTTCTGAATTTGAGTTATCAATAGACAGGGATTTTAGTTTTGGATATTATGAATCTGTGCACTTCTTGCTTAATGCTTATGCTTTATTGTGGTAGTAGATTGATTTAGTGTATTTAGAGAAGCTTTTGCAAAATTGTTTGTTCGAGGAGAGCAGGAAATTGATTTTGGTTTAAAAAATTGGTTTTCTACTGAAGGGTACAAATGACTGGATTCTTCTATCCTGAGGGCAGTAAAATTTTCAACCTAAAGTTAAGTAATTTTTTATAAGGTCTAGTCAAACCATCTCAAAGGAACTTCAATTACACTCAGATCTTGATGAGCTACGTGTCAAGCTCAATAAATGAATGACAAATTTTTGGAGTCTTTAAATTGGTTGACCTAGTAGCCAAGAGACAACCAAAATATTTAACTTGTTTTTTGAAAACATCAATTTGAACATCAATAAGAGTTTGTTCATCCTCAGCCCCTACCATCCTAGTTATACATTTCATTAGACCTCGTTTCACTTCCAAATCGGCTTTAAATCTAGGACGATAGTGCATTTGAGTGTTAAGAAAATAACCTACAGCATGCAAAGACATGTAGAGTTGCTCTTGTCCCATCCTTCATTGATGATGTTCCACCAAGGCAATTGACTAACCAAAATATATTACTTTTGGTTGATTTTTTGTTTTAAATTTCAAAATCACTATCTTAACAAAAAAATATATAGAATGTTAAATTGAATAATACCTTTTCTTGATAGCATTGAAAGCCTTTTGTATCTTCTCCTTAGCTTTGTCCAATGCTTCAAAAATGAACCTCGTGACTAGCTTTTAATTCAAAGCTCTTCAATTAGAGGCAATGCACTTTTCAAACAAGTTATGATATTCTTTCAAAAATCCTTACCTAAAACCACATCTTCAACTACTTTACCATCAATTGTTTTAGCAAACATGTTAGACTTCAATTCATTACTAGTAAATATTATAATTAAAGCTCCCTTATTCTCATGAAGGCACCCTAATGTCAAGTAAGATGTAGCAAAGAGAATAACACCCTGCCTCACCAAATCTCTTCCTTTCATGAAATTTTGACATAGAGATATTAGGGAACTTCTTGAATAGATATAAAGGTAGTAATTGTTTTACCTTTTGGAATTGTCTCTTCATAAATTGAGATCTCATAATCTTCCAACATTAAGTCAACACAATGTGCAACACAAGGTGTCCAAAATAGCATTTTTCTCATTGCCATCAACATTTGGCTAGACAGCTTTGTAGTTTGTTGCATTATGAGTCATAACTTTAATGACATTGTCTTTCTGGAACTCTTCAAAAAATGTTATCCATCATCTCAAAAACTTTCAGTTGTTTTGGATATAGTAGTTGCATCTATGGACTTTGAAACACAATTCCCTTTAGGTTGTTCACTAGAAATTTTATTATTGTCCTTCATTCCTTATCAATCAAACCATTAGTCATAATCGTACATCTCGTTTTCTTTCA
>NW_025903596.1:3439-66450 GCF_018835915.1 Vigna umbellata
AGATATATATATGTGTGATCCGTGAAGTCAACATAGGGATATTTATGATATCCTGATAAAAGGTTCAATTTGTAAGGATTCAGAAGACTTGAGTCGAGTTTGTTCACCTCAACCTCAATGGTTTAAATCCAAATTTCCCACAACAACCTTAGTAAGTCCAAGACAGGAAATAGTTATATAAAATACTCATTTATGCACAATAACTTCCCCACTACGGGCAAATGAATAGGTTGACAAATGGCATATAAGGGAAAGAGAACAATTGAAGACACAAAGAACCTTAGGAAGATCAAACATATAGTATTAACTAAGAAGAGCGAAATAGACATAATATATACATGCTTTTGAGTGTTTTTGGGCTAAGTAAGGTAATTTTACCTACGAATTACCTACAGAAAATAATTTGTAGGTAACTTTCCTATGACTATTTTACAGCATATGAAAATTACCTACAAATTTATTCATAGGTAATTATGTCCAGATTTATCCATAAATAATGACACACAAATTAATCCATAGGTAATATTCGTATGTACCTACAGATAAATCCGTAAGTAATTCTACAGATAAATTCACATATAATTATCTACAGATAATTTGTATGTGACATATAAATAAACAACATCAAATCAGATAAGTGACAACAATGAATCTTTTAGTGATTATTCCCACAACTATAAGAAACTTTAGTTGTAGCAAAGTGACGATCAAACATACTTAATGTTAGCTCATGGACAAATAAAGCAATTCACGTGGATAGTGGAGGAATTAAGGGGACAATCAAAGGCAAACCAACAAAGAGCATATGCTGCCAAGTTAGCATAAGAGGAACTTTGGAAACAAAGTGAGGAATTACAATAAGCATTGAAAATGAATCTTGATATAGAGGAGTTGTTGTCGCCAGATGTAAGACCAAGAAAAAAAGGTATGAAAAGATGTAATGTATGTTGAACAAGTTCATTACAATAAGAGATTATATGTTTAACAAAAGTGAAGTGTAGCATAAATGGTAGAGCTCTTTGTTATGGATTGGTGGTCATGTGTTCAATTCTTATGGTATGCATAAAATGCATTTATTTATTTTAATTATGGTTTATTTGATATGTTATGTATGTGTATGATTATATCATATGTTGGCTATGGTTATACCACAGTTAATTGTGATATCTTGAGAGGTTTGGTGTATAAAGTGAGACTTGAGGTTAAGGGTTTGAACCTTGGCTAGAGCTTAGGTGTGTATTTTTATTTTCTGTCACATTTTCTTTTTGTGGATGAGGACGGCTTAGGTTCACTTGGACATAACCGTAGCCCGATCTAAATGAGGTAATGAAGAATTATAATTTATAACGTGCAATCAAGGAGATATCATTATATTTTTGTTTTAATGTAATTGAGAGCAAGAAAAGGAAATCCTTAATAAGAATTGAACTCTAATTAAAACAAAATTATTCTGGAAAGATTAGGAGATAATAGCTGATGGTAGGTTCAAGGTTTGCAACGTAGGATATTAATATGTTTTTTCTTATTGAGAAACCTAGCACCATAAATCAGAAAAAACCTGAGTGAACAGTGAGCTGTGAGTCTAGAGAAAGATTATTTGTGCTTTTGTTTACAGCAAAAGGGTAGGGAAACGAGAGTCGTATTGTAGGCAGAGGCTGAAGATTTTGCGAGAAGAGATGTAAGGGGAGCTTACCTTTAATGTTTATGTGTGAATGACAAGATGTGTAGTTTGAATTGTGATGCTTTGTAATTTTAGTCATGCTATTGTCATGTGTTAGTGCAGATTGCCATGTTAAATTGATGTTATTCCTTTTGGTTTAATGATGCTATATATGATGTTTTTCTGTTTGTGGTGTCGGTTTTCAATCATGTTTGGGGTTCTATTATTACTTGTGCTCACTATCACTTTATGGTTGGTGTTGTAAAAAGTTGACAGAAACACGAATAAAATTTCCTGAGGTTTGTAGATTTACTGTCCTTAAGGACTTATCTGTGGTGTATTGCACAAGTCCCCCAGGTTACAACAAGAACTTCTCATAACATCTCTGAGGATCTCAGAACATGCAAGGATCTCTAAAAAAGAGTATAAAATAAAACCAGAATATTTTTAGAAGAGGAAAAGAAGAAAGGAGAATGAGAAAAGACTTCTTTTTTATGTGTTTTGGAATGGAGGAAGAACTCTCTATTTATAGAGTTAGGGGAGAATAAAATCAATAAAAGAAAATAAAAACCATTAAATATTTTACTGTTAGAGCACTTAAGAAAATGAATTTGAACAGTTGGCAATTAAAGTTTTGAACGTTTCAATCCAATGTTTCTCTTTTGCAATCAACATTAATATTTTATAACAATCTCCCACTTATTGCAAAAGAGAGTTGAAAGAAAAGATAAAACCTTTTATTCTGGGTCTCAAAGGATGTAATGCATCAGAGCTGGTATAATAAGCTATATGAACCAAAGACACTTGATGTGTGTTAGAGGTTTATCAATCACAATACACCCTCACAATCCTTGTTGTTATCGTTGTGATGCGCTCACTAGGCCATGAACGTGCCCGGTATTCATGAGTTCTCTATAGATCATGCTAAGATCTCATGCAAGCGGCCCCACTTGACACTCACATAGGTGATTTCATCAAGTGTATGCTATAAATCATACATCACACATAAGGGATATGAAGATCATTAAGACTTTGTTTAATTACAAAGTTTAACCTCTCAATAATGCAGTCTCTATCACTTTCACACACACCATAGGAATGAACATATTTGATTTAAAATCAAATTAGTGCTATCAGAACTAACAAGTTACTTTTTTTTACCCATATGAACCTTATTCATGGGATCTCCAATCACAAAGGTTGGGTTACCATCACTTGTTTGTTAGCCAGTGGCTTAAGTCTCATTCCCCTTGATGTTTCTAAGATCATATTTCTTCCCAAGGGTTTTGTCAGAGGATCTACTAGATTCTGTTTTGACTTCACATAGTTAATGGAAATAGTTTCACTCTTTAGCAGCTGCTTCACCAAATTGTGTCTCAATTGTATATGTCTATTCTTTCCATTGTAATTCTTGTTTTTAGCTATAGCTATTGCCGATCGACAATCATAGTGTATTGACACCGATTGGGTTGGTTTTATTCCTGGTGGAATGTTTGCTAAGAAGTTTTTCAACCATTCAGCCTCACTATCAGCCATCTCAAGAGCAACAAACTCAGATTTCATTGTTGATCTTGCAATAATTGTTTGCCTGGCTGACCTCCATGTAATCGCACCAACCCTAAGTGTGAATACATAACCACCAGTGGATTTTGTCTCATTTGAATCAGAGATCCAGTTAGCATCATTGTACCCTTCTAGTACAGCGAGAAATCCACTATACTCAATGACATAATCCATTGAACCTCTTAAGTATCTCATAAGCCTAGCAAGTGCATTCCATTGTTCCTGATTTAGACATTGAGTGTATCTACTCAGTCTACCTATTGTATAAGCAATATTAGGTCTAGAAAAGCTCATCAAGTGTAGTAAGGTCCCAATTATCTGGGCATACTAAGGCTGAGATATAGATTCTCCTTTATTTATTTATTTTATTAATTATAAAATTAGTATCATAAGGGGTACTCACTGGTTTGAGATCATAAAGCCTAAACTTCTTAAGAAATTTCTCAATATATTATTTTTGGGATAGTAATATACTATCTCCATTCCTTATGATTCTAATACCTAGCATCACATTGGTTTCACCTATGTCTTTCATTTCAAAATTTGATCCTAGAAACCTTAATTTTTAAATATTATTTGATTGCATGTGTCCATCATTAACATGTCGTTCATATATAAATATATAACCTCATATTCTCTACTTCCAGATTTAGAGTAATATCATTAGGTGAAAAACCAAATTTATTTCTTTAAGTAATTAAGTAAAATTACCTACGCTCCTACAATTTTAAAATATTTAAGATTGGTAAATGAGAAAATACCTGGTTGTGCTTTTCTCTTTGTAGGTAAAGTATACGAAAATTTACTCAAGTACTTCATCTTCTTGTTTCTTTTCCTTTCTCTCGAGAGAAAATCTTCTCCACCTTTCCTCAAACATTACAAAGGAATGACACATGAAAATTAGGGTTCATCATCCTAACTCCAATGAACTCTAAGTTGTCACCTTATCTCTCTCTTCTTCATCCTCATCCGCGGTCCCAACAAATGCGATCAGAAGCCACCGTTGTTGCGAGCACCTTGCTAGCCTCCGGTAGTGTTTCTAGAGAAGACCTAGACTTTTGACACGTCCGTAAGTGGTTTCGCAAATACCGTCATTCTGGAAATACAGTTTTGATTCATCAGGATTGAGTTGTTGATGTCAACCATAAGTCCTTAAGATTGTTGTAAAAAGCTGACAAAAACACGAACAAAATTTACTGATGTGTGTAGATTCACTGTCCTTAAGGACTTATCCGCGGTGTATAGAACTTATATCCGGTGTATTGCGCAAGTCCCCCAGAATACAAAAGGAACTTCCTAAAACATCTCTAAGGATCTCAAAACTAGCAAGAATCTCTAAAAAAGAGTATAAAATATAACCAAAATATTTTAGAAGAGGAAAAGAAGAAAGAAGAATGAGAGAAGACTTCTTTTTGGTGTGTTTTGGAATGGATGAAGAACTCTCTATTTATAGAGTTAGGGGAGAATAAAAGAAAATAAAAACCATTAATATTTTACCATTGGAGCACTTAAGAAAATGAATTTGAATGTTTGGCAATTAAAGTTTTGAACGTTGCAATCCAACGTTTCTCTTTTGCAATCAACATTAATATCTTATAACAATTGGTGCATGTGTAGTGAAGGTTTTGTCGCTACGATAGTCCAAATTTTTAGCAATTTGGGTCACTTATATATATATATATATATATANATCAACATTAATATTTTATAACAATCTCCCACTTATTGCAAAAGAGAGTTGAAAGAAAAGATAAAACCTTTTATTCTGGGTCTCAAAGGATGTAATGCATCAGAGCTGGTATAATAAGCTATATGAACCAAAGACACTTGATGTGTGTTAGAGGTTTATCAATCACAATACACCCTCACAATCCTTGTTGTTATCGTTGTGATGCGCTCACTAGGCCATGAACGTGCCCGGTATTCATGAGTTCTCTATAGATCATGCTAAGATCTCATGCAAGCGGCCCCACTTGACACTCACATAGGTGATTTCATCAAGTGTATGCTATAAATCATACATCACACATAAGGGATATGAAGATCATTAAGACTTTGTTTAATTACAAAGTTTAACCTCTCAATAATGCAGTCTCTACCACTTTCACACACACCATAGGAATGAACATATTTGATTTAAAATCAAATTAGTGCTATCAGAACTAACAAGTTACTTATTTTTACCCATATGAACCTTATTCATGGGATCTCCAATCACAAAGGTTGGGTTACCATCACTTGTTTGTTAGCCAGTGGCTTAAGTCTCATTCCCCTTGATGTTTCTAAGATCATATTTCTTCCCAAGGGTTTTGTCAGAGGATCTACTAGATTCTGTTTTGACTTCACATAGTTAATGGAAATAGTTTCACTCTTTAGCAGCTGCTTCACCAAATTGTGTCTCAATTGTATATGTCTATTCTTTCCATTGTAATTCTTGTTTTTAGCTATAGCTATTGCCGATCGACAATCATAGTGTATTGACACCGATGGGGTTGGTTTTATTCCTGGTGGAATGTTTGCTAAGAAGTTTTTCAACCATTCAGCCTCACTATCAGCCATCTCAAGAGCAACAAACTCAGATTTCATTGTTGATCTTGCAATAATTGTTTGCCTGGCTGACCTCCATGTAATCGCACCAACCCTAAGTGTGAATACATAACCACCAGTGGATTTTGTCTCATTTGAATCAGAGATCCAGTTAGCATCATTGTACCCTTCTAGTACAGCGAGAAATCCACTATACTCAATGACATAATCCATTGAACCTCTTAAGTATCTCATAAGCCTAGCAAGTGCATTCCATTGTTCCTGATTTAGACATTGAGTGTATCTACTCAGTCTACCTATTGTATAAGCAATATTAGGTCTAGAAAAGCTCATCAAGTGTAGTAAGGTCCCAATTATCTGGGCATACTAAGGCTGAGATATAGATTCTCCTTTATTTATTTATTTTATTAATTATAAAATTAGTATCATAAGGGGTACTCACTGGTTTGAGATCATAAAGCCTAAACTTCTTAAGAAATTTCTCAATATATTATTTTTGGGATAGTAATATACTATCTCCATTCCTTATGATTCTAATACCTAGCATCACATTGGTTTCACCTATGTCTTTCATTTCAAAATTTGATCCTAGAAACCTTAATTTTTAAATATTATTTGATTGCATGTGTCCATCATTAACATGTCGTTCATATATAAATATATAACCTCATATTCTCTACTTCCAGATTTAGAGTAATATCATTAGGTGAAAAACCAAATTTATTTCTTTAAGTAATTAAGTAAAATTACCTACGCTCCTACAATTTTAAAATATTTAAGATTGGTAAATGAGAAAATACCTGGTTGTGCTTTTCTCTTTGTAGGTAAAGTATACGAAAATTTACTCAAGTACTTCATCTTCTTGTTTCTTTTCCTTTCTCTCGAGAGAAAATCTTCTCCACCTTTCCTCAAACATTACAAAGGAATGACACATGAAAATTAGGGTTCATCATCCTAACTCCAATGAACTCTAAGTTGTCACCTTATCTCTCTCTTCTTCATCCTCATCCGCGGTCCCAACAAATGCGATCAGAAGCCACCGTTGTTGCGAGCACCTTGCTAGCCTCCGGTAGTGTTTCTAGAGAAGACCTAGACTTTTGACACGTCCGTAAGTGGTTTCGCAAATACCGTCATTCTGGAAATACAGTTTTGATTCATCAGGATTGAGTTGTTGATGTCAACCATAAGTCCTTAAGATTGTTGTAAAAAGCTGACAAAAACACGAACAAAATTTACTGATGTGTGTAGATTCACTGTCCTTAAGGACTTATCCGCGGTGTATAGAACTTATATCCGGTGTATTGCGCAAGTCCCCCAGAATACAAAAGGAACTTCCTAAAACATCTCTAAGGATCTCAAAACTAGCAAGAATCTCTAAAAAAGAGTATAAAATATAACCAAAATATTTTAGAAGAGGAAAAGAAGAAAGAAGAATGAGAGAAGACTTCTTTTTGGTGTGTTTTGGAATGGAGGAAGAACTCTCTATTTATAGAGTTAGGGGAGAATAAAAGAAAATAAAAACCATTAATATTTTACCATTGGAGCACTTAAGAAAATGAATTTGAATGTTTGGCAATTAAAGTTTTGAACGTTGCAATCCAACGTTTCTCTTTTGCAATCAACATTAATATCTTATAACAATTGGTGCATGTGTAGTGAAGGTTTTGTCGCTACGATAGTCCAAATTTTTAGCAATTTGGGTCACTTATATATATATATATATATATATATATATATATATATATAACAATTATTAAATGTGTTAGGGTCATTATATTTTATTAGCCAACTTTATAAAGTGATCTAATTAAGATAAATATGGCTAAGGGTATATTTTTCATGAAAGGTATATTATGTAGAGACCAACAATAATTTTAATTTGTTGAAGGGGCCAAATTATAATTATTGAAACTAAAGAATATTAACCGTTAGAGGTTATTTAAAGGGTCATGGTCCCCATCTGTGAGCACATCGTATCATTTCTGTTTCTTTCTCTTTATCCCCATCAGAAGAGAAAATCCAGAGGGAACCTAAGGTGCTCTACAAAGGGAAGATCAAAGACCAACTCAGGTTACTTATTCATTGTTCCTAATGTCTAATCATTCAGGTACACTTCCACTTTATTGTTCTAAGGGGTATTGGGAACTGTTACTTTGATTAAAGGTTTTATTACTCATTAATTGTTAATCTATCAATCATAAATTCTAACACAAATTGCATAATAGGGTTGTTTTCACCTGTCTTCTGTTAAATGCTTATGAATCGTGTTGTTTAATGTGTTGGCTGTGTAGGTTGTGTCAGAATTGTGATAAATATGTCTTTGGTCGTGCTCTTTTTCCTTAAAATCGTGCTAAACCATTTTTCTTGGCATGACAGAATAGTTTGACACTACATCTGCATTATTTTTCTCCTCACTGACATGTTATGCATTAAAAACAAGTGTTTAATCTACTGTAATGGGGTTTGGGGTGATGATGGGTTGTTTAAGAGTGCTATCATGTTATTTTCGAGTGTCACCAAGTAGCTTAGACATATTGTCATGGAGTTTGGGTGATGTCAGGTTGTTTTAAATGGTTAAGTGTATATGTCGTGTTGTGTATCTTTGTTAGTAGGATGTGTTATGTCTGATCTATTGTATTATAATTGCTACAATGTTGTTTTTAGGATTGTGTCGAGTTGCTTGGTATATTGACATGATGTTCCATTCTTTATAGAGGTGTGCTTACATGTTTCTGGTTGTTTAATTATGAAGCCATGTTGTTTTTGTGCCATATTGCGTTGTCTTGCATGAACTTGAGTTATTTAGCCTATTTCATGTTGTATAGTTTGTTTTTACCTGTTTCTGAGTTATTTATTTCTGATACACTGATGTTTAAGTGTTGTCGAGTTATGTGAACATGTTCCTGAGTGTTCAAATGTGTTGTTATGTTATTTTGTGTATGTTTGGCTATTGGAAATATTTGAACCCATGCTGAATTGAATATATTTTGCTTTGTGGTTCTGTTTTTCTAGTTGTGGTGAGGCTATCCGAGCTGTGTTGGTCGGGATAGGTTGTGTTTAGTCGGACTAGGTTTTGTTTGGTTGGACTGGGTTGTGTTTGGCTAGGATGAGTTTGGTTGATCGGGTTGGGTAGCCATGGTGTTAGGCCTAGCTAGGTAGTCAGGCTTTTAGGCCAGCTAAGCTGTTGGCCGGGTTTTCTGGCTGAGTTGTTTTAAGACATTAGTCATTGGTTTGAAGGTTGTGAAACTCGGTTTTGGATGTTTTTGAGGTTAGCTTGAGGTTTTTTTAACCTTAACCGATCTGTTTTTTATGGTTGCCAGGATGTTTGTGTCTTTGGCCGAGTTGTGATGTTTCATGCCAAGTTGTGTATGATGTTTTTCGAGTTGTTTGCATGATTGTCGAGCTATGTATGATGTTTTTTTGAGTTATTTTGCATGATTGTCAAATTGTGTATGATGTTTCCAAGTTGTTATGATGATTATTGTGTTGTGTTGGAATATGGTTGTTGTGTTAGATGTTGGTTTTACTTTTGTGGTGGAGTAATTGATTGTCTATTAAGTGTGAAGCTTAAAAACATGTTTGATTGATATGTTTTCTTGTCGTTCCTTGTAAAGTCGGGGTTGTTCCTTCTTGCCTGTTTGAGCCAGTGGGGAAGGGAGCTTGTTTTGCTCGTAAGGCTTTGGGCTTAAGTAGAGTTGATACTCATAAGGCTCACGAAAGCAGTTAGAATGTCTTTGACCATAAGGCTTTGGGCTTTAGCAGGGTCTACTTGTAAGGCTTATGGAAGCAGGGGAAATGGGCTTAAGCAGAGTATACTTGTAAGGCTTATGGAAAATGGCAAAGGAAGCTCTAACCATAAGGCTTTGAGCTTAAGCATATTAATGTTTCTCGTAAAGCTTATGGAAGAAAGAAAGATGACTCTAATCGTGAGGATTTGGTGAGCATGCAAAGTGACGGTAGGATACGAGAGAATGACTTATGGTTTGGAATCACTTGATTATGGTGTGACTTTGGTTTGGTTTTGGTTGAGGTGATGTTGACCTTGTGACAAGTTGGTAGTGTTATCTTAATGATTAAAATTAATGTTTTGTGTATAGTGGGTGAGTATGATGTGTATTTTAAATGATGTTGTTTTTGTAGTCATATCCTTGCTTGTTTGCTTGTGTTGTGCAATGATCGTATAACTTGTGCTGTTATTCGGGAGCAAATGATAGTACAAATGTTGTTGATGCTTATTAGAGTGAGGAGATGTGTGGGAGTCCTATGGGGGATTTTCAAATTTAAATTTTTAGACAATCTTTATTTTAATTTAATGTAATGTTTTTGGATTATTAGTAGAAGGTTTTAAACTTAGTTTAATATGACATTCACCTAGTTTGATTAAGTTGTGTGATAAACAAATAAAGGTTTTTGTTAATTCAGTTTTTCGCAATGGTATCAAGGTTAAGTTTTTCATAAGTAATGAACGTTCTATAAATCATATGTGGCATCCTGAAAGGCGTGTTACATTTTGGTATCAAAGTTGGGTTTTCAAAAAAGAAAATTTGGATCTTAGGGAGTGAGCTTATCTAGCTTTTATTGTGTATCTATGTGATTATGGTGATTAATTATGTTGTGTTTAATTGATTATATTTAAACTGTTTTAAATTGTTGTATGTGGCATGTTAAATTGTGATTATTTTGTTTTAAGCTTGATGTGCATGATTGAATAAGGAGTCAGTAATTCAATAGGGAGTCAATGTGAATTTATCTCGAAATTAATCCTCTATTTATAGAGTTTATAAGAATCTGACCAATTAATTGACCTCTTAATGATCATTAATGCAAACCTTAACCACTCATCAATAGTCGTTGTAGCATTAATTGCGCCTTAACTCTGCTCAACTTCTTTCCTGTGCGTTAATCGTTCGATCCTTTCTATCCAGTTTGTCATCATGTCAGATCGATCGACTATAATCCCATAGTAACACTTCTCATAATGCAATAATAGTTTTAGTAAGCCAGATTATTTTATAAATGTTATTATATAAAATATACTTAAAATATANGAGTGAGCTTATCTAGCTTTTATTGTGTATCTATGTGATTATGGTGATTAATTATGTTGTGTTTAATTGATTATATTTAAACTGTTTTAAATTGTTGTATGTGGCATGTTAAATTGTGATTATTTTGTTTTAAGCTTGATGTGCATGATTGAATAAGGAGTCAGTAATTCAATAGGGAGTCAATGTGAATTTATCTCGAAATTAATCCTCTATTTATAGAGTTTATAAGAATCTGACCAATTAATTGACCTCTTAATGATCATTAATGCAAACCTTAACCACTCATCAATAGTCGTTGTAGCATTAATTGCGCCTTAACTCTGCTCAACTTCTTTCCTGTGCGTTAATCGTTCGATCCTTTCTATCCAGTTTGTCATCATGTCAGATCGATCGACTATAATCCCATAGTAACACTTCTCATAATGCAATAATAGTTTTAGTAAGCCAGATTATTTTATAAATGTTATTATATAAAATATACTTAAAATATATCCATGATATAAAATATCTTTATCATAATTAGAAGTAAAAAATGTTAAAGCATCAATTAATATAATAGAAAAAGCAGTAGTTTTAGAAATCACACGCAAATTATTAATGAATGAGAATTCATTTGTCCATGATTTCATTTATTGTTACTAGTACGAAAGAAGGTATATCCATAAAATTTATTGCCTTGTATGAGAATGTCTTAATCATAACCATAACAAACATTTTGTATAATATTAACAAAATTTTACAATAAATTAAATAAAAGAAATAATAATAAATAAAGTAAAACAACATAATTTTCTTTTAAGAATGTTAAGAAAATATTAATCAAAATAAATAATAATTATTATTAGAGGAATAATAAAAAAATTTATCAAGTCAAACTAATAATAAATAGAACAAAAACATAAATGAAGAAAGAGTTAGAAAAAGCTTAGATTGAAGTCAAACTAATAATAAGAATATAGAACAAAAACATAAATGAAAAAAGGGTTAGATAAAACTTGTAACATCCCAAAAATACAGCAATATACTATATGATAGAATAATTACAATTAATAATATTTCAGTTCAGTCTTACACTAAAAGAACGTATGCGCATGGCCGAACGGCCTCACAAAAAGAGTTACTATATTTAAACAATACGTAAATACGAGTTTGACCGAACGGTTTACAAAAACCAAGTACCGTACGGTCATACATACAAAGATGAGAAAGTAGCAAAAGACCGTCTCATTACAAAAACTACTCTACTGACTGAACGTCCTAAGGTTCTGTCTTAACTTCAACTTCGACCAAATTTTCTTCTTCCAACGTATCTTCCAACAGCGCGTCCCCTTCTGCTCACATCCACACAAATGATCATTGCAACGACAAGACGAACGTACAAGACGAGACAACATAAGAAAAACACAGGGTAAACTTATGTAATTTAATTCATACATACACATACATTTCAAACAATCCAACACACAAGATAAATTTCATTATACGAATCATACAAAGCCTATCACTAGACTGACTGTCCGGACTGTATGAACTCTGTGTAGCTACAGGCGTTCGTGCACCCGGGTGATGTAGTAACTGGGATGCACTCAACAGCTGCCACCAGAGGTTAGCCCTATCTGTCCACAGTACCCCTAAGGACTAGGACCTCCTGCCGTTCCCACACATGACCTACCCTCCTCTACGTGAAGACGATTACTCACGGAACATCAGGATGAACAGCCAGCTTAGCATACCCACAGTCATACTTTACAAATTCCAATATTCATACATGAGTCGTTCCTCCCCGGAACGCTCGTCCATAATTCACAACATTTCCATATCACATTTTCTTCATCTTTTATTAATAACCATCTCCTTTAATCACCTCGTACAAAGATTCATGAGGATTCCAAATAACGAACGTTTAACCCGAACACGTAGAGCGATACCGAGAGATCTCAAATTTGAGAGTAGATTAAGACCAAGGGTTGATATCGGTTTTAAGAAAAATAACGAGTGAAATCTTCTAACACCAGAAACAAATGGAACAAACGTCAGTTACAACATTGAGCCAATTAAATTAACTGACTCTAGAGAACTTTATCTGAACATCAAAAGACCAGACCAAGAACGAGGACTCTAGAGTGAAACCAATGAATAAGAATATTTCAAGGCATTCAAAATTAATACTTAGAATAATTCAAATGAAGAAACCGAACACTTGTGAATACTTAGTTTAATTGAATTTAATATCAAGAAATCCAAATGCTAGTCAAAGACTGAACACTATAGTGAGCGAACCCTAGAGGGCTTGAACGAACGCTCGTATTAGAAAATTTGGTTTAAGGAAATAGAACGAGTGCCTGGTGTAAGACCAAACACTTTATTAGGACGAACACTTGGTATAAGACCAGGTGTTACTAACTTATAGAAAAGAGGCTTGATAATTATGCTAATATACTATTGGGGTTGTATTTAAGAATAACTAAAATATACAATTTCATATATATATATATATATATATATATATATATATATATATGTACTTAAATTTATATTAGGATATCAAGACAGAACTATGCTTGACCGAACGCTCAAGCACAGTATTTCAAAGTGTAGACGCTCGTCCTCAACTAGGATTCTTCCCAAAGGAAAGAATCCACTACAAATCCAAATTCACTAGAAAACCGAACGGTCAAGGACCTTTCAGTAACGTACGTACAATTTCTTAGGGGAATTTCATACCAGAATCATTATTATTCAAACTCAGTTCTTAACATATAGTTTCACACCTTTATACATTCATACCATAATCAATTTTCATATTTCATACCATCCAAACATAGAATTTCATATTTTTCATACATCATAACATAGCACAATCATTTTTTCATATCCAATCAAGTCAACGAACGTTCATGCAACACATAATCATATAAATTAAATTAATAAGCTTCCCTTACCTCAATACGTAGATGAACGCTCAAACGAACCAGAATAAAACTTCTCTCTACCACAGAGCTAACGTTCAACGATCACGTTTGTTAAGAATACTGAACTACAGAGAAAAACCAGAAACACTAAGACTACTACCACCCACTCAGACGACCAAAACCAAGGAGTTGCATGCAAGACGTAACCGAACGTACTAGCGAAAAGAGACTCACCAGTTCATAATCATAAACTAATCGGTTTAAACGGAAGCCCTTGACGCCGGAAATAATTCTACGGTGCCTGAACGGAGGTCGGAGAAGAAAAGATGAGTGCTTCTTTAGAGAGAAGATGACGGAGATGTAGTGAGAAGGAGGAGAAAAAGAGATTTTCAGAGTCTGGGAAGAAGGGTGCATGCAGAAGAGAGTGGGACGGAAGTTTCAGAAAATCATTTTTCTTCCCACGTCAAAACGAGCATCCGCTCTTCTGCTGACACCTGCATCCCACTATCTGATTTCTGATCCTTGTTGCTTGACACCTGGCGTCCGCGAAGAGGGTTTTTGAGTGCGTTTTTAATGATTCTGAAAAAACTTATATTGAAGCATACAAAAATCTATTTAAACAATCACAAAGAGTATTATATAAATATAACAACTCGTTAAATCGATTGAATGATAAATTTTTAAACCGGTGAACACCAACATTTTGAAAAACAATATAAAATAAAAAACTAAAAGAAATTTATACAAATTGTTTTCTTATACAAATAGTAATATTTATAGATAAAAAAAAGTAAAATATATGTAAATTTTAATGAATCTGATTAAAATAAAATAATAATTTATATAACTAATAAATAATATTTATCTATAAAATAACAGTTCTTAAAAATATAAGTAACATTAAAAAGTAATTTATTTATTTATTTTTTAAAATATATGAAATATTTCCAAGAATTACAAAACTTAAATCTACGATATTTTAAGTAATATTTCTCAAAACAACTAAGGTTCCCATCAAAATTTGGTCAAACTATACAGCAACTTTATAATCCACTATCGAATATATATTTAGTATAAATGTTGTTTCAAAGTTAACTAACATCTTGCCTTAAATAAACTTCGACTAATCTCAATAATAAACTATACATGCATATAGAACTAAACATAATTAACAATAATAAATGGTAAATTCATAGCAACCTATGCAAACGTAAGATATAAAAACTGTAGCTATAGAGACAACATAAACCATTCAAATTTAAATACAATTTTTTATTCTTAAAAAATAAACAAAGGTTAGATCAAAAGTAATATAATAAAGAATAAAAGACCAAATATCACTATTTTTAGTATGATCATTGTTTTCATCATCCTGATTTTTCTATCACTTTCTCGTAAAACTCACTCAATTATATATTTCTTTATCATTTTTTCATAAAACTCATAATTATAAAGAATTTACAAAATAAAATAGCTATATTATCACTTCTCATTACAATTTGGCAAAATCCAAAGCATCGATAATACTACCATGGTATGCATAATATGTACCATAATATGCATATGAGTCCAAGAAATTAACAGTTGACCAAAAAAAAACATAAACAATAATAAGTGATGTACTAAATTTATCACATCTCAATAACTTTGCATTATATTTGTTGAACTAATCTGTCTTAAGTAATAAACCGACCTTGAATTCAATATCAATTTTAAACTAAAATCTTAAAACAATTTTTTATAAATATTTACTTTTATATAATATTCACTACACTCATTTTTAGTCAAAGTGGGATTTTTCAGTACTTATTTAAACTTTTTACAGTTAATAGAAAACTTATACTTTTATATCATACAACAACTTGAAGATTTTACAATATAAGAATCAACCCTTTCAATGTCGTTTGAATTATAAAATTTAGTAATAAATTAGAAGTGGAATTAGATCACAATGGATCATTTATGAGATTTATCCCAAGAAGCTAGATTTCCTAAGGTTTCGAACACATGCTCGGATCACAAAAATTAGAATTCGACAAAACTGGTGCTGCATTTTTATGCAGCACGAGATGTTGAAGAATTGCAAAACTTCATAGACTAAATAATTTATTATCTTTCATTGCTGGTTCACTCAAAAACAATTTTCCCAAGAGCTATGAAATTGGACATAGTTTCATCAAAATACTGAACAGAAAAGTTAATTTAAAAAATTTTACAGTTACAAGGACTTTTATGGTTATCAAAACATTCTAAAAATTTCACGAACAAACAATTGTATGTAGGCTTTCAATCAAAGTTGTTTCTACTTCAAAATCATAGGTATAGGTTACGTTATTTACAGTAGTTTGAGTCATCAAAATTTACAGAAGATCATGTTCTCAAATTTATTTTTGAATTTTGTTGCATGGCAGTGAAATTTTCGGGTCATAAGAAAAAAAGGCCTTTCAAACAAAGTATTAAAAGCAGAAAATTTTGAAAGAGTCTTCGGTTCAATTTTTCCTTAACTTTGAAAAGAAAACTAAAGAAACTATATAAAAACCTAACATTTTGGACTTGAGTTTTAACAAAACTACAAACGAATTTAAATATTTAAAAATCACCATCACAATAAAAAAGGCATTGTAGTCACAAACGAATTTAAATATATCAAAATCACGATCACAAATCAAAATATAAAACCTGCAACGTTTCTAGCTTATATATTTTTAATCAGCAAATACTAGTGAATAAATATATAAATAATAAGTACTGTGTATAGTAAAATTAGTAGAAATTTTATGTGAAAATTTTTGACAAAAAAAGTTGACGACCATTTCTTACAAATTATTATATCTCAGAAAAATTTAAAAGAATCAACAGCAAATATGTGTTTCATATATAGTAGAGTTTGAGAGATTCTCCTATTCGAAAATGTTATCTGAAAATTTTAGATCAATTATATTTTAAAACTAACAAAAAATATTATATTAAACTTGATAAATTATTTATTTTTATCATTAAATATTAATTGTTAGTTAATATTTTCTTGTTAAATTATTATATATATATATATATATATATATATATATATATATTAATTAGGTCTTCAAAGGAATATCAACCCCAGGTTGTATTCTTTTATCAAAATAACCAATAAAATGTTACTTTACAGCTATTTTCTTTTCCTTTGGTTTGGGTCTCAAGATTTGGAATATTGATAAATAATACTTATATCATAATAAAATGTTTTAGGTATATCTAATACTATCACATCATTTATAAGGCTCCTCACATCATTCAAGAATCAAAATAATGGTTTAAATACTTTTTTTTTTTTTTACTTTTCAAGTCTTTTAAAAATAAAAGGTTTAATATCCTTCTTTGTCCTTATTTTCGCTCTAGTGTGTCAAGTTGGTCTAATCTTTTAAAAAAGTGTCAATTTCGTCCATACTTGATAAAATTTGTCTCAATCAAGTCCATTCCGTGAAATATGTGGAAACGGCGTTAGTTTTTCTTTCTCTTTCTTTTATTCCTCAGCTCTTGTCAGCTTTTTATCAGTGGTATGGTTTACTTCTTGACGCATAAATCATTTTGTGAAGTAATTATATACACTTTTGTTATATCAGAATTTTATCAATTTAATATTAGAGACTTGTTATGTTTTCTTTTTAAAAGTTGAAACTTAAAAAAAAACACACATAATTAATATATATATATATATATATATATATATATATATATTTATTATGTGAATAAATTTTTATTCTAAAGATTGATGAGTTGAAAATATATTTTATATTACTTTCATAAATTGTAAAAATATAATAATTTATAATTTATAATTTAATTTATAAACAAACATAATATTTTATAATAATTTGAAAATAAAAAATATATTTAACTCATAAAACATTAATTAAGAAAATGAGTTTTATAAGACTATTTTACTGTAATAAAAGTGATACAAAATTTAAAAGTTGTAAAACGTTGAATTATAAGAATAAAAAACAATTCCTTCCTAACAAGAGTATCTTTTTCAACAACAAAATAAAATATTAATTAGAAAAATAATAGTCTAATAAAACTCCTACATTACATAAAAAAAGTAATAAAAAAATATATTAAAATTGACGTGGCACAATAAAATCCACTAAAAATACATTAAAGCTTATTAATGAGAATTTTACTATTTCAATATCACTTTTAAGATTATTGGTTAGCAACTTTTACTCTAATATAAGGATTCTTACAAGGCTCATACACAATCCATTCCTTTAATTTGGATTAATGACAAAACTTATGTTTTCAAGATAGAGCTTTTTTTATTGAGTAAATATTACTGTTATATTAGGTGTATATCTATATTATTTAGTCATTATTATAAAATTAAATATGTTTTTTTTATTAAATTATTTTTAAGAATGCGTTTCATCCTTAAAATAAATTTATCATTTTTTTACTTTAGGCCTTTTTTGGTTCCTCGAAAGGGAAAAAATGTTCAATTGCGTCTTACGTTTTTAAAAAGGGTTCCAACTTTTGAAAAAACGGTTCAATTTAATCCTTTTTGGTCACGGCATTAATTTTTTAACAGTGCAGTTGATAGCGTGGACAAAACATAATTACGTGTCTAGTTTATGTCATTACGTGACAGTGACGTGTAAAATTTAAATTTAAAAAAAATATTTTGACAAAGGATAGGGCTGCTTGCTTGCGTTGAAGATGGGCCCAAACCCCTCTTAGGGTTTCCTCCGTGAGAATGAGCAAGAGAAGGGAGGCCTTTAGGAGGTGGCAAGGTGACCAGTCGCGAGCTAAGGTGTTGGCCGTTTGGCCTCCCGAGAAGAACGAGAAGCAGGCTGGAGACACCATGTCTCCGGCGACGACCACGATGATGAACGACATCGACGACGGAAGCTCCGAATGGCCGGAGGCAAGCGACGACGAGACCCGAAGCCTGGTGTTGGCTGCTTACGCAAGGAGATGGTGAAACTGTGATGACGCAAGGGTTTGGGGTCGTGGCCACACGAGTTACAACAGTGTGTTGGCGACGGTAAGCTTGGTGGTGAGCGACAGCGGTGGGAGCTTCACGGTTGCGGTGGAGACAGGATGGGGGTTGGGATGGCTAGTTTAGAGTTTGTAGACTAAGTGAAAATTGGAAGATTGGAGATGTATTCTTGGGTTGAATGTACTGAATTTGAGATTGAAGATCACGAGTTGGTATCTTGATGTTGGGTATCTATTAGTATTGAAAGAGATTAAGAATGAACTTGATGCATTATGTAGGATGAGTAGGATAAAGCGTGAAGTTGAATCTAAATGGATATGATGAAAGTCATCCCTCGCGACCTCATCGCGAATAACAAAGTCATCTCTCTCGCAAAAAATCACCCAAGTAAGATTCAGTCTTCCATCAACATCTCTATGTTTTACCCTTTCTGATCTTTTTAAATTTTGTTTTCTCTCTCCAATAAATTTTTTTGTGTTTTGCTTTTTCTTTTTTGTCTAGAAGAAGAACCCGTCAACTGCATAGACTCGCAGTGATATTTCGCTAACAAACACACTGCATGTTCCTTACTCCCGGCTTCCCAGCAATTCCATCCAAACAATGATGATAAAGTCTTCGCCCTTTCACTCACTTCTATTCTCACCCTGCCATGGCTATCACCACCTCCTTAAAACTCTTTTTCCTCCTACTACACTTCTCCACACGCCTCCAAGCCTACACCTCAGAGGAAGTATTTACCATCAATTGCGGCACAACCGGAAAGTCCTCTGATGGTCAAAGAACGTGGACCGGTGACGAAGACACAAAGTACTTAACTTTCCAAGACACCACCGTTTCAGACAAGGCGATAACACAGTCTCCTTCAGCCAATCAAGTCCCCTTCTCCACTGCACGCTTGTCCCGTTCCCAATTCAATTACTCCTTCCCTGTCTCCCCAGGCTCCAAATTCCTTCGCCTCTTCTTCTATCCTGCTGACTACTCCTTCTTTCCCCGCACTCAAGCATCTTTCCACGTTCAATCCAATCAATTCACTCTCCTCAACGCTTTCAACGCCTCTCTTAACACCGACGCTCAAGCCACCGACACTGTTTTCAGAGAATACGTCGTCAACGTCAACGACGGTGAGAGGCTTATCCTCACCTTCACTCCCTCGCACCCAAACTCCTACGCTTTCATCAATGGAATCGAGGTGCTTTCCATGCCAACCGATTTATATTACACACCAGAAAATGACACAGGCTTCACGAACATCGGGATTAGCACCCTGTACAGTGTTGGAACCAGCTTTGCTCTTCAGACTGAGTATAGAATCAAAGCCGGAGGACAAGAAATCTTGCCATATAACGACAGCGGTTTGTTCAGGGATTGGGCTGCCGAAGAACGTTACTTTATCAAATACAATCCAGAGAATGATGATCTACTAGCTGACATGGATGGGAAAATGAACATAACCGTGAATCCCGATTACGTGGCACCAAAGGAACTTTTCAGAACAGCGCGTAGCATGGGCAGATACGCCACTCTGAACAGAATGAGCAACCTCACTTGGGAGTTCCCCGTTGATTGTGGCTTCACTTACGTTCTCAGACTCCACTTCTGCGAGCTTGATCCCTATATTAATGACATCGGTGACAGGCAGTTCTATATTTACATAGCGAGCCAGTTGGCTGAAGTACGTGCAGATGTAATGAAATGGAGTCAGAAACAAAAAGGTCTAGTTGTGCATAAAAATTATGCCGTTTTTATTCCCCAGAATGGTTCTCAGAAAAAGTTTAATCTCTCTCTTCAAATGCAGCCTGACGGAAGCAACGTGGATTCTAAATACGCAAACGCCTTACTTAACGGTCTCGAGATCTTCAAAATCAGCAACTCAAACAACCTAGCTGGTCCAAACCCAGATCCGGTTCAGACTCCACAGAACAACATTCCAGGCCAAAACGGAAAGACCATAGCAGGGGTGCTGTCTGGCGTCGTTTTGATCTTGATAATCGTTTTCCTTGTAGTGTTTTTACGATACAAGAGAAACACTTATACTAAGAGCAGGGATTGCGAATCCAAGTCAACGACCATCTTCCTGCCGACAGATCTCTGCCGCCGCTTCTCCTTCGCCGAGATGAGAGCGGCCACCCAAAACTTCGACGAAGTCTTGATCGTCGGCACCGGGGGATTCGGCCAAGTGTACAAGGGCTATATCGACGAGGGCTCCGTTCCCGTAGCCATCAAGCGCCTTAAACCGGATTCGCAGCAAGGGGCTCGCGAGTTTCTGAACGAAATTAAGATGCTCTCACAACTTCGCCACCTCAATGTCGTGTCCCTCATCGGCTACTGCAACGATAATAAGGAAATGATCTTGGTCTACGATTTCATAACACGTGGCAACCTCCGTGACCATCTATACAACACGGATAACCCAGCTATATCGTGGAAGCAGCGGTTGCAGATCTGCATCGGCGCGGCGCGTGGACTTCATTATCTTCACACAGGCGCGAAGCACACGATCATTCACCGGGACGTGAAAAGCACGAACATCCTGTTGGACGATAAGTGGGTGACCAAGGTTTCGGACTTTGGACTTTCCAGGCTTGGATCCATTGGAACTTCGAAGGCTCACGTCAGCACCGACGTAAGGGGAAGCTTCGGATATTTGGATCCTGAGTATTATAAACGCTATCGTTTGACGGAGAAGTCTGACGTGTACTCTTTCGGAGTTGTGCTTTTTGAGATACTGTGTGGTCGTCCCCCTTTGATTCACAGTGCGGAGAAGCAACAGGTGTCGCTCTCTAATTGGGTGAGACATTGTTACGAAAGTGGAATGATAGCAGAGATTGTTGAGCCGAGGTTGAAGAAGGAGATTGCAGCAGAGTGCTTGAAGAAGTTTTGTGAGATTGGGATGAGTTGTTTGGTGGAAGATGGGTCGCTGAGGCCCTCCATGGAGGATGTGGCTGGGATGTTGGAGTTTACTCTGCAGCTACAAGAAAGTGCAGAGCAACGTGAAGACGTGGCTAATGTTGTTATTGTTAACTGAGAAGTAGTGTGAAGGGGTCAAGTTTTTTTTTTCCTTTCTAAAATATCAGAAAACAAAGAATAAAAGCTGTCATCGGAAACAATTCTATGGAAATGGCTGGAAAGGGATTAATATAGTTTCTTTACATTTCTGTAAAAAAGAATTAAAATAAAAAATTAATTATATTTTTAAAGGCTTAACTCTTATAATTCTGTACAAATTTAAAACCTTTTAAATTTGAGATGTTCAAAGTTTAGATTTAGTCCTTTTAAAAAAGAAAACGATCTTACACTAAAGATTATTATTATTTTTGTTAGCTTTTGGTTTTCCTAATTTTAAAACCTTACACTTTTTAAATGATATTGATGAAGTTTCGCCAAGGTAAAAAAGAAAATGGTTAAGAAATAAGAACCAATAGTTAATTCAAGGTATTCTCATTATGTATTTTAATTAGTTAAATATATATTAAAATCTTAAGGAATAATAAAATCTATTAAATCAGGTAGACATCATACTCACATGTTATTTAATGATCTTTCTATTTCTTTTTTATTAGGAATTAGACTTCGTATCTATCTTATTTTATCTTATTTATGCATCATGTTGCTGCTATAACAAGTTTTAAGATTTAATAGAAACATAATTTATTACACAACTAGTTAATTTATCCATTTCAAAAGTAAATTCAATTTATTCTTTTTATAAAGAATATTTTAAAAAAGACATAGTAAATCAGTGCAAATATAAATTTTGTAAAATACACATTGTGGACAAAGATGATACAAAAATTCTAAAATTTGAGTTCTACGTATTCCAATAGTTTATGTAGACATGTCGAAACAGTCCATTTCATAAGATCTAGTTTAATGAGGTAGAAAAACTTTAAAAGTCAAAAAAACCTTTTTCATTAAAAAATTTATAGGATTAAATATTTCCAAAACTCTATAGATTAAAGTCAGGTCATGAACCTTTTTTTAAGATGAGAAAAATTGGACATGGTTTCAAAAAATTACAATTAGCATGTTATCAAAACATTCTAAAAATTTTCAGAAACAATCAATTGTATACAGATTTCAATTAAAGTTAGTTTAGATATAAGATTGTACTGATCAATTAGTTCGGATTGAAAAGTTAAGTTAAGTTGACCCGAATCGAAAGGTCAAGTTAAATTGATTTCAACCAAAAGTTGAGTCAAGTCGATTGGATTGAACGTTGAGTCAAGTTAGCTCAAATTAAATGTCGGGTTGAGTTGCTTTGAGTTAAACCGGTCCAAAATGAAAGTAAAGTTAAGTCGGTTTAGGCCAAAGATTGAGTCAAGTTTCTTTTAATTAAAGGTCAACTTGAGTCAACTTCGATTGAATATCATGTTGAGTTAGTCTTGACTGAATGTTAGTTAATTCAGCTCAAAGGTCAGGTCAAACCGACTACAACCAAAAGTTGTGCTGTGTGAATAAGACCTAAGTCAATTTAGATCTAAGTCGAGTTGAGTGACCCAGTACATTTTTTATAAACTTAATAATAAGATATATTAGATCCGTCTCATTATATTTAAATTAATTTAAATTGGTTTTAAAAAATTAAATTTAATTGATCTAGTGATTATAGATATGAATTATAAATTCAATCAATTTTATTAGATTAAATTTGGATCTAGAAATCCAATGTATGTTCACCCTTAAGAATAATAAATCAAAAATTAAAGAATTAAGTGGGAGAAAGAAAGAATAGCACTGTAATAATAGAAAAAAATAAAAGAACGCAATTTCTTATTTGTTTTATCTCCAACTTCCTACAAGAACATTTATTAAAATTCACCGAGAGATTTCTTTCCGCAAGCAAATCCAGATATGGAAAATAAAAAAGTGAAAAACCTGCAACGTTTCTAGCTTATTTTTAATCTTCAAATACTAGTGAATAAAATATATAAATAATAAGTACGTAATATAGTAAAATTATAGTAGAGATTTTGTGTGAAAATTTTTGACAAAAATGTTGAGTACCAGTTCTTACAAATTATTATTCACAGAAGAATTTACAAGAATGAACAGGAAATACGTGTTTCTATATTAGTGTTTGAGAGATTCTGCTATTCAAAAAAGTAATTTTAAATTTTTTACTATATTATTTCTTAATAAAAATAACAAATATATTGTATATTTTAATATTATAGTGATAAATTAAGATTCTCTTATTCAATTATTATAATCTATATTATGTCTTTAGGGTTAAATCAACACCTACTAGGTTGTTTATATTTTTCAAATGGACAATTTGAAATCTAAATTTTAATTTTAAATAACATCTCGTTGTGGTAATTATATAAGATTTAATAAGCATCAACGAACTTGTCATTTTTTTTTTGTCCAAAAACCAATCAAATGTTTCATGCGCAAAGGGAAGTGTTCCTTAATTAAAATTACAGTGAAATTGTTTCGGAGAGGAGTTTATTTGTATCTTGTGTCTACATCTGTTATGAACACATTCCATCAATTATTTCTCTTGCAAGTAATGTAGATTAAAGTAAGGGATCGGTGTTGGATTCTTTGGTAAACTATTGAAATACATTTTTTTCAATAACATAAGTTTTTTATTTAAATATATATATAAATGAAATATTATGATTAGCAAACCAAAAACAATTTAATTTCACTAAAATATTAGTATAATAAATTCAAAAAAACTACACACAATATGATTCGTTAAATGAACACAGATAAGAGAAAGAAAGAAATAAAGAAAGGAAAATTTTATTTTCTAGCTTGAGCAGAAATTATCTCTTTTGAGTGAAAATATAGAAGATTCAACGAGCAAGGTCTAAATCTATTTTCTATTTTTACTTAAGCGAATGTCTTTCTTTAACAAAAATATTATAAAAACAACCTCATGCAATAGAATTTATATTTGATGTTTTTATCCAAAACTAATTTATAAATACAACTCTTAAACACATTCAAAATTATCACTACAAAATTTGAAATTTTCTCAAACCATCCTTCACTTATTTCAATTCAATTTAAATAATAAATTATAGGAAACTATTCATACTCATCAAAATTATACTCAAGTGAATTTAATAAACCATATATTATAACATGCATATAATCCAATCATAAATCAACTTCTTATTCGAGAATCTTCAATTTAAAAGATTCTAAAACAATAATTTATTAATAAATCTCTTGTCATCTAGCTTCAAACATTCAAATAGTTTCCAAATAAAACACATTACCTTTATAAAACTCGAGATAGTATTTTAGTATGCAATGTTTCTCCTTCCTCTTTACCTCTCTCGTTAAACACCACCATTGAAGACCATTGATGTCATCGGCACAACCTTCCTCCTTCTCCTTCTTCCCTGCACGCAACTACCCCACATTCTCGGGTAGGTTATGAGTACTTATTATCTAAAAACAGTTTCTTTAATTTGTATTATATCAATATTTAAATATAATTTAAATGAATATAAAAATTAAATTTGACTAAACAAAAGAAAAATATAGAAAAAAGAATAAATGTTTAGTATACAAAAAAGCACCTGACTTAAAAGAAAATAAGAACACTAAAACCGGTTGAAGGAAACGACAATTATTTAGTCACACTAATTAAAATTCAGTGGAAGATAATATTTAGGTAGAAGAAAGAGGCATGTGGGAAGTATACGTATCCCAAATTTGAATTAGAATGTTTTTAATTTACCAACTTACAATTTATGTCATTCATATTATCGGTATTCAAAATTTTAATTTTATAAGGGTGGTAAAATTTATCTTTTCTTTACATTCTTTCGACAAATCATTTTCATAATAAAGTATAATAAAAATAAATATAGATAGAATTATATAATAAAATAATAATTTTAGGAACTTGTAATTTGAATGGAGGAGAAAAGTTAGGTTTTTATCTTTGTTTTTTCTTTTTGATTTTTCGCTTTTGGTCTGGAAAAAGAAACCGTCAACTGCATAAGCAGGCAGTGATATATCGCTAACAAACACACTGCTTGTTCCGGTCTCCCGGGCTTCCGTGCAATACCAACCTCACAGTGTTGATAAGTCATCGCCTCTTCAGTCACTTCTATTCTCCCCCTCTCACCACAAACCATGGCTATCTTAACACTCTTCTTTTTTCTTCTACCCTTCTCCACACACCTCCAAGCCTACATCCCAGAGGAAGTTTTCACCATCAATTGCGGCACCACCGGGAACTCCTCCGACGGTCAAAGAACGTGGACCGGCGACGCAGACACAAAGTACTTATCTTCCCAAGATATCACCGTTTCAGACAAGGCCCCAACACAGTCTCCTTCCGCCAATCAAGTCCCCTTCTCCACTGCACGCTTGTCAAGTTCCCAATTCAATTACTCCTTCCCTGTCTCCCCAGGCACCAAATTCATTCGCCTCTTCTTCTACCCTGCTGACTACCCTTCCTTTCCCCGCACCCACGCATCCTTCTCCGTTCTATCCAACCAATTTACTCTCCTCAACGATTTCAACGCCTCTCTTAACGCCGACGCTCAAGTCATGGACACTATCTTCAAGGAATACGTGGTCAACGTCAACGATGGTGAGAGGCTTATCCTCACCTTCACTCCCTCGTTTCCAAACTCTTACGTTTTCATCAATGGTATCGAGGTACTTTCCATGCCAACCGATTTATATTACACACCAGAAAATGAGACAGGCTTTACGTTCTTCGAATGTAGCACGCTGTACAGCATTGGAACCAGCTTTGCGCTTCAGACTGAGTATAGAATCAAATCTGGATGGCAAGTAGAAATCCCACCACAAAAAGACACTGGTTTGTTCAGGAATTGGGTTAACGAAAAACCTTATTTTATTGAACAAAATTCACACTTGAATGATGTATCAACTGACTACAGTAATATGACGATAACCGTGAATCCTTATTACGTGGCACCAAAGGAACTGTTCAGAACAGCGCGTAGCATGGGCACAAACGCCACTTTTAACAGGATGAGAAACCTCACTTGGGAGTTCCCCGTTGATTGTGGCTTCACTTACGTTCTCAGACTCCACTTCTGCGAGCTTGATCCCTATATTAATGACATCGGTGACAGGCGATTCTTCATTTACATAGCGAGCCAGTTGGCTGAACCAGGTGCAGATGTAATGAAATGGACTCAGAAACAAAAAGGTCTAGCTGTGCATAAAAATTATGCCGTTTTGATTCCCAATATTGGTACTCAAAAGAAGTTTAATCTCTCCCTTCAAATGCATCCTTCCGAACACTCGAGATACAGCGACGCCTTTCTGAACGGTGTTGAGATTTTCAAAGTCAGCCAGGCCGGGTCAAACAGTCTCGCGGGACCCAACCCAGACCCGTCTCAAACTCCAGACATCAGCATTCATGGCCAAAACGGAAAGATCCGCAGGGGTAGTGGAACGGATATAATTGAAGTCGACGTGGGGCTGGTATCCGGCGTTGTTCTGATTTCTCTTGCCGTTTTCCTTGTCGCATTTTTACTATACAAGAGAACACCTTATACTAAGAGCAAGGATTACGAATGCAAGTCAACGACCACGCGGAATTCCTCCCTCCCGACAGATCTCTGCCGCCGCTTCTCTCTCGACGAGATGAGAGCGGCCACCCAAAACTTCGACAAAGTCTTCATCATCGGCACCGGAGGATTCGGCCAGGTGTACAAGGGCTATATAGACGAGGGCTCCGTTCCCGTCGCCATCAAGCGCCTTAAACGGGATTCGCAGCAGGGGCCTCGCGAGTTCTCGAACGAAATCAACATGCTCTCGCAACTACGCCACCTCAATGTCGTGTCCCTCATCGGCTACTGCAACGATAATAAGGAAATGATCTTGGTTTACGATTTCATGACACGTGGCAACCTCCGCGACCATCTGTACAACACGGACAATCCCCCTATCTCGTGGAAGCAGCGGTTGCATATCTGTATCGGCGCGGCGCATGGACTGAACTATCTCCACACAGGAGCGAAGCACACGATCATCCACCGGGACGTGAAAACGACGAACATCCTATTGGATGATAAGTGGGTGGCAAAGGTTTCGGACTTCGGACTTTCAAGGCTGGGGCCTATTGGAACTTCGAAAACCCACGTCAGCACCGATGTGAAGGGTAGCTTCGGATATTTGGATCCTGAGTATTATAAACGATACCGTTTAACGGAAAAGTCCGACGTGTATTCTTTCGGGGTTGTGCTTTTTGAGATACTGTGTGGTCGTCCGCCTTTGATTCACAGTGCGGAGAGGCAACAGGTGTCGCTTTCTAATTGGGTGAGACATTGTTACGAAAGTGGAACCATAGCAGAGATTGTTGAGCCGACGTTGAAGAAGGAGATTGCAGCAGAGTGCTTAAAGAAGTTTTGTGAGATTGGGGTGAGTTGTTTGTTGGAAGATGGGTCGCTGAGGCCGTCCATGGAGCATGTGGCGGCGATGCTAGAGTTTACTCTGGAGCTACAAGAAAGTGCGGAGCAGCGCCAAAATGTTAATGTTGCTATTCCTAACTGAGTACTTTGAAGAGTGCCAAGTTATTTTTCATTTCTTAAAATATCACAAAAGAAAAGAAAAGAAAAACTGTCGCAATTTATAAAAATTAAAAGAATAATTATATTTTTAAGAGTTAACTTTTATAATTTTCTTAAAATTAGACAAATAATTATGTATAAATTTAAATTTATTCCTACTAAGATAAGAAGAAATAGTCAAATTGTTCTTAGTGGGATCTAAACGTATATTAAAAAATATTGTTACTTAATGGATTTTTTTTTTATTTATTTACGGAGGCTTTTACCCTCTTCCATAAATCAATTTGGGAGAGATTTTTAAATTTATACAGTTAAAGTCTCACAATCATACTGTGTTTTATACAGTTAAATTTATAATTATCCATCTATATATAATTTGTTAATTTAATGGAATCTGTTTTTTATAATAAAAAATAAAAAATTATAAAATACAAAATATAATCAAAATTAATTTTATTAATATTTTAAGATAAAATATATTTATTGATAATTATAATGTAAATTATAAAAAGAATACTATGTTTAAGACAATTCAACTACACTCAACAAAAGCATAAGTTCAGAAAAAATCTTCAAAGTTCAGAAATTGTCATATGCAACAACATATTATGTGGCCTCTTTCTGTCTTGAAGAGGAAATAATGGCAACTGGAATCATTTCCCGACTGATTTTGCTTTAACTAATTGGCAACTTCCTCCAAAGTGATTTTCTGCCTTCATTCATTCTCCTAACAGTTTCAAATAACACCAATATTGCACTTATTAAACGTCTACACCAATGGTGTTCGAGCTGAAATCCTCTCACCCGAAGTACATTTCGAGGATATGAAGGCCAACGTCATCTCCACCGGCAATTACTACGTTGTTAATCCCAAAAGTGTCGGCACCGTTCCTGATGATCACAAGATCTCTGTTAGGGTTATGCGATTCGATCCTTTATAATCGTACTTATTCAGTTTTAATTCGTGAATTTTAATTTTAATCTTGAAGAAATTGTTTGAATTTTGTTTTTAAAATGATATGAAACTTGTTTGCGTTATTGTGTCGATTCATCACCATGACATTTACTATAATCTGTTTCATTACCTCAACAATTACTATAATTTGTCCATTTTTTAGAAATTAAAAATATATTTAAATATCTTGTTCAATATATACCCTGAAAGTCTTCCTTTTTCCCTATCTATAGTACCAAATTTTTAAATGATATTTTTTTAAAATGTTACTTTAGATTCATAAAAGAAATTATTAATTACTTTAACAATTATTTTTTTCCTTTCAAGGGTTATTTTTTTTCACATCGATATCGTTTATTTTTAAAATTTTATGTTTTCAACGTTTAAATTTTTTATTTCTCGTTGTTATTTTTTATTGTTAATTGATGAGGTTGACTTTTAAATCTATTTTGTAATTATTTTTTTAAAATAACAAAAATATATTTTTTATTATTTATAGGTTAGTGAATCAACCTATTTAATCTTCAATCTATGGAGAGTTGAGGAGTTGTAAAATTTTTGGCTTACTATAAATTGAATAGAATTGGATTCCCTTTTAACTTAATTTTTGATGAGTCAACTTGTGTGAACCAGGTAGGCTCATTTTGACACCCTAGTAGCACATTGATGCAATGGAACTTTGACAACGCTTTCATTGATGACAAAAGATTTGGACACGTGTAGAAGGCCTACATCGACGACGGGTAAGTCCCGTCGATATTAAGCACCTTAGACAGGGTTCGCAACAAGGGGCTAGCGAGTTCATTAATGAGATCTATATGCTCTCGCAGCTCCGACACCGCCATCTCGTCTCATTCATCAAATAATGTTGTGACAATAACGAGACGATCCTCGTTTAAGTGCATGGCGTTAAGGTGTTCTTGATGGTGTACACAACCAGCAAACACGATCCAGTGAAAATCAAAACAGAAACAACAAGCAAAATTTAGTAACAACACATGGAATCATGTTTCAAACTCGGACAAAAATTGAAAATTAAATGGCTATTGTTATGTATGGAAAGGAAGCATGGTTTAGACATTTTAAAATGAACAAAAGGAAATTATTAAGGCATATAATTGGTGCAACATAAATGAAAACAAAAGTGCACCAAACAGACGAGTAATTGACGCTGAAAACATAAAAGAAAAACAAGACAGCAGAAAAAAAAAATTCTACCTAGCATGCATTCCTACAATGATCAAACCTAAGACTCTAAATACCACATTGTATAAAATAACTTGCCTAGATAGAAAGGAAACTAAGAACATAACAAACAAGAACAAAAATGGAATTAAGAAAATGAAAGAGAGAAAAGGAAAGGAAACTTAGGAGATTCAAGTCAGAACACTTGGAAGAATCCAAGATAAGTGCAAAAAGGATCGCCACTTGTTCTTTACTAGATAAGATCCAAAATTTAGACTAAGATGGATTCTATTTCAAAGAAGAAATGTAATTTAATGTAAATCATGTTATTTTCATTCAATGAAAGGTGCATCTTATAAAGGAAGTCATAGGATGCTTATATAGGTTTATGAGAAGAAGAAGGTTAAACAAATGACCGTTATCATTTATCTTTACTACACTAGTGTAACCTAAAAATTAAAATTTAAAGTTATAAAAGAGATAACTTGCATTACAAACAATTAGGTGAAGACTAATTTTTTTTTCCTTTTAAATTCAAATTATGTGAAATCTTATATTGCTGGCACTTTAAAAGAAAAAATGACATCTTAAAAAAAATAAAACAACAAAGAAGAAATAATCTATACAACTAAACTAAAGCCAAAATACACGTCATGAAATCTATTATATTGTTTTATTTTTTTCATATTTTTTTCACATGACTCATGTAAGATCACATCAATAAATTTATATTTAATAAATATGACTTGCCAGGAAACATATAAGTTAACACCAAGTATAGTATTTGTTTGACTTGTATGATGTTAAATTAATTTTTTTGTCCGCGAGTGCCCATTCAAATGACTTTTATGTCTCGTAGAAGAATATAATTTCATATGCATATATGCATAGACTATATAATAAACAATAAAACATATAATTTAATTATCACGTTATTTATGATCTGTTTCGGTAGATTTTTTTGAGACGAGACACTAACCTTTCTGATACTTGAATCACGTGCTTCACCTGTTCCTTCCGCTTAGATCGTTCGGTTTTCATAGTTTGACCATTCGGTCACGTCAGCCTTGGCCGATCGGTTGCCTTCGTGCTCCAGGGGAGGTACCTACAAAAGATAATCTGACGCTCAAGTTAGACGTGTGATTTGAAGAGCCTCAACTCTTGGTTGAATATTTAGTGAAGAGTTATCACTCTTGAATTATTGGGTGTTATGAAGGGTGAGTTTAACGTAAGTGGAACGTACCTGGCTTTCGGCCCTGGTTTTGTATTTATAATTTACCTCATGGATCCTGAGCTGATACAAGCCCAATATAAACAGAATAGGTTTAAACCCTCAGATGGTCCTCGTATTTATATGAAATCTCAAATGAAGTTTAGCTGAGTTGTATTTTATATTTTGATGGCGTGACATTGTTTATTAAAATTGAAGGACTGATGTGTTTTAAAATTGTTCACATCACATCACACCTCAAATCAACTTCTTCTTCTGTCTCGTCACTTTCTCTCTCTTCCATCTCTTCCAACGCTCAAAAGCTGCAATCTTTCTTTGTTTTTTCCTCTTCTACTTCATCTTCCAACTTTTCCGATCCTTCTCCATTTTCTATCATTTTTCATTATCATCTCCTTCTCTGCATTAAAAGTATCTCTCCATTGCTCTATCCTTTATTCTTCTCTACTTTAACTACTTTGGACTTTGACTCATCATTAAATGGAATTTTAGAATTACAAAAATATCTAATTATGTGTTTAATTAATTTAATTGTAAAGCAGCTGATGCGTGGTGCTTCTACTGACATTAGTTGGGTCAGGATGCAAAATTCATTGATTGAAGACTTTGAAAGGGTTCCACCTGTATGAATGAGGCATCCATTAAAAACAAAAATAAATAAAATAATTGACTTTATTTCTCTGCTTTTCCTTTCGAAAGCAAAGTTTAACATGGCAGCCGATGCATCATGCATCCATGACATCAGATGCATACTGGCCTTTTCTGTTCAAAGATTATTAAATAAGAGGAGATGAATATTTAACGGTTATGCACACCTTCTTCCCATCCAAAAAACACTTTTTCATAAAAGGAAAAAACTGACTAAAATACGATAAAGCTAAGCAATGAAGAACAGGAAAAATATTGCAGAAGCCAGAAGTAGTGTATGTTTAGTGCGTAATTGATATTGGTCAAGAAGAATAAAGCCTGCTTACCATACATGTGTTTCGGATTTTGTGAAACGCGATAATTGGTCAGGAAATATAAATGATGATTCAGATGAAAACTAGTGATTTGAAGAAAAAAAACAATGAAAAATAAGTTAATTTAATTTATTGAAAGATAATAATGAATTTGAATAAAAAACAAAGAAGTTGGAAGATGAAGTAGAAGAGGAAAAAACAAAGAAAAATCGCACCTTTTGAGCGTTGGAAGAGATAGGATAGAGAGAAAGTGGTGAGACAGAAGAAGAAGAAGAAGAAGTTGATTTGAGGTGTGATGTGAACAATTTTAAAACACATCAGTCATTCAATTTTAATAACAATGTCACGCCATCAAAATATAAAATACAGCTCAGCTAAACTTAACGCCGTCTGAAAGCACTTAATGGTTAGGATAAAATTGGCTCACTTTTACAAAAATATGACCCAATTGAGACCGAAAAAAAACAATGACCCATTTGAGATTCCCATATAAATACGAGGATCATCCGAGGGTTTAAACCAACAAAATAAGATATAAACAGATTTCCTGAAAATCCGGTTGGTTGTTTATAACTTGCTTATCAATATCTTTAATTAGATATTCTTTGATTATTTTATCATCTGCTGGACTATTGGCCAAACAATAGCTTAAGCGCTGGCCCAATTACGGCTCAATCTTTGACCTGAGTGGATGGACCGAACGGTGTTGAATGTTAACCGTTCGGTCTCCACTGGGTACGATACATTATGCCCCCCAAGTCCGAGTTAAGTGTTCGGCTTTAGCCGTGGTTAACTATAGGACTTATGAGTTTGAGGGAGGCTGTTTTTCCTATAGTGAGGAGCTTGCTTTCCATGTAAACATGAACCGAAAGGGATTTACCTCTCGGCCTTCAACATGAACCGAGAGGGATTTACATCTCGGTCTTTTACTTCGAATTGTTGACGAGAGGGATTTACCTCTCGGCCGAGAGGGATTTACCTCTCGGTCTTTGACTTCGACCTAGTAATTCTTCCTAGGGAACGAGCTTTATCGTTCGGCTTTGAGAGGGCTTTACCTCCCTGCTTTGACTTTGACCTAGGAGTTCTTCCTAGGGACGGACTTTATCGTTCAGCTTTGAAGGACTTTACCTCCCTACTTTGACTTTGACCTAGGAGTTCTTCCTAAGGACGGGCTTTACCGTTCGGCTTTGAGATGACTTTACCTCCCTACTTTGACTTTGACCTAGGAGTTCTTCCTAGGGAACGGGCTTTTCCGTTCGGCTTTGAGAGGGTTTTACCTCCCTGCTTTGACTTTGACTTAGGAGTTCTTCCTAGGGAACGGGCTTTACCGTTCAGCTTTGAGAGGACTTTACCTCCATGCTTTGACTTTGACCTAGGAGTTCTTTCAAGGGAACGAGCTTTACCGTTCGACTTTTTAGTGTAGGAGTTTGTTTTGGAACTTCTTAGAGGACGAGAGTGTCAGTCCTTAGGGACGTGCAACACCGCTTGGTTTTTCAGCGTAGGAGTTCATTTTGGAACTTCCTAGAGGACGAGAATGTGAGTGCTTGGGGACGTGCAACACCGCTCAGTTTTTCAGTGTAGGAGTTCGTTTTGGAATTTCGTAGAGGAGGAGAGTGTTAGTCCCTGAGGACGTGCAACACCGCTCGATTTTTCAGCGTAGGAGTTCGTTTTGGAACTTCCTAAAGGATGATTGTTTGTATGGTCCTAACACCTGCACTGTGAAGCAGGACGATTGAAAAGCAATGAGGCCGAAGGGTCGAGCTATTGCATGGTTAAACACTTAGATGCCAAATTTGGATAAGTGGTGAGTGCATTAATAAATCTTGAACAATATTATAATATTGAATTAAGATATTTAAATTAAATCATATAATAAAATGAATTTATCGAATAAATTATCTGTAAAGCCGTAGAAGCTTGTTGACGTTGATGTTGAGGCTGCGTCCTTGTCTGGTTCCTTGCAGTTTCAGTAGGATGCCCCCTGGCCCCACGGTGGGCGCCAAAATGTTTCGGTAGATTTTTTGTGGGACCGAGCCACTAACCTTTCTAACACTTGAATCACGTGCTCCACCTGCTCCTTCCGCTTAGACCGTTCAGTTTTCACAGTTTGACCGTTCGGTCACATCAGTCTTGGCCGATCGGTTGCCTTTGTGCTCCAGGAGGGAAGGTACCTGCAAAAGATACTCTGACGCTCAAGGTAGACGTGTGATTTGAAGAGCATCGGCTCTTGGTTGAATATTTAGTGAAGAGTTATCACTCTTGAATGTTTGGGTGTTATGAAGGGTGAGTTTAACGTAAGTGGAATGTACCTGGCTTTCGACCCCGGCTTTGTTTTTATAATTTACCTCATGGATCCTGAGCTGATATAAGCCCAATAAAATATAAACAGAATAAGATATAAACAGATTACCTGAAAATCCGGTTGGTTGTTTATAACCTGCTTATCAATATCTTTAATTATATATTCTTTGATTATTTTATCATCTGTTGGAATATTGGCCTAACAATAGCTTAAGCACTGGCCCAATTACAGCCCAATCTTTGATTTGAGTGGATGGACCGAACGGTGCTGAATGTTAACCGTTCGGTCTCCAGTGGGTACGATACATGATCTAATACTTTTGTTATGGAATGTACATTAATATCATATCTTTTATTTTAAAATTATTCAACATTAAAAAATATTTTTATTTAAAATAATATATAAATTGAGATAAACAATGTAAAAATCACTAGTGCAGAATTAACGTTTGACATCACCCGTTAGACGTCGGATCACTCTGTATCCAACGTAAATTATTGGCTGGTGGCATTTTCGTAAATAACTGGCCATACAAACGTCCGTTGGGAGGGGGGCACCGACGTCTATAATATTATAGACGTCGGTGCCCCTCCTAACGGACGTTTGGATGATTGACAGGTAGGTGAAATGTCATTTCTTTTCGCCATATAGACGTTTATTGGTAGGGGCACCGACGTCTATAATATTATAGACGTCGGTGCCCCTACCAACGGACGTCTGGATGATTGACAGGTAGGTGAAAAAGTCATTTCTTTTCGCCATATAGACTTTTGATCCCGCCTCCCTGATGTCTATATTCAATTATAGACGTCTGATCCCTACCATGAATATTAATTTTTCAATCGAATGGACGTAACATTAGTGAGGTCCCCGACGTAAATTCGAGCGTAGACGGCGGTCTCTTGGGGAACTGACGTTTGGATCGCTATTAAATAAGCCATTGCGAACCAGCAGTTATACGCGAAGTTCATTGTCTTCCTTCCTTCGCTCATTGCATTTCCAGGTGCGTTTTTGATCTATTTTTAACCGTTTAAACTCACTTTACTCCGATTAAAGTAATATTTGATGTATTATCTTTCGTTTGAACTAATTAAAATGAGTTTTCGTTGTGTTTTGGTGTAGTTATTCCGTGTCTTTTGGGTAGCATAGTGCACCTTCCCTTTGCTAGCTTCCTCATAAGAAAAGCTTATGTTTTTTGAATCTCTTATGGCATTTCAACCTAAGGCTGAACCTGGGTCCTTGCCTAGTTTTCATGTCACCGTATTTTTTTTCTTGGCGGTTGGAATGAATATAGGCAACGATCTAGGCTCGGTTTTGGGTTGAAATGTCATAAGAGGTCCAAAAACCACAATTTTTTCTTACGAAGAAGCTAGTAAAGGGCGGAAGTCTATTATGCTACCCAAAAACACGAGCAAAACTGCATTAAAACACAACGATATCTCAGTAGACGTCAGTTATGACCGACATCTATAGTGCCATTAGACGTCGGTGAGTTTCATGTCGGACGTTTTTATAGTGCTTTAGATGTCGGTTAGTGTCGCGTCGGTTAGTGTCGTGTCTGACGTCTTTACAACATCATTAGATGTCAGTTATGGTTATAACAAACGTTTATAAAGACGTCGGATGTTTCACATAGCAACGTCCCATTAACGTCACCCACAAAGGCGTCGGTTAGAGATATGACATTAAAAATCCAAAATAACATACGTCTAAAGCCTTTTCTGCACTAGTGAATATTAACTTTTTATTAAATATTAAAAAATGTAAAAGAAAAATTGAAAAATATCTTATTATAGTTTTTCTTTTATTACAACATGTGGTCGGTAGCAGTGGAGTAGTCATCTTTCACTTTGAACTTTCTTTCAGGCGGGCATCGAAGCAAGTGCAAGTTATAAAGGATGATAATATGTCTTAGTTCTGTCATTCTCACGGCAAACCATGAGGTCCAACGCAGTCATCTTCTTCCTTCTCCACCTCTTCTCACACCTCCAAGCGTACACCCTAGTGGACAATTTCACCATCAGTTGCGGTTCCTCCGGAACATCCTACGACGGCCAAAGGACATGGACCGGGGACATAGGTTCACCGCTCTTAACAAACGAATACGACACCGTTTCAGCCAAAGCCACAACGCAATCTCCTTCGATCAACCAAGTTCCCTATGCCACAGCTCGCCTTTCTCATTCCGAATTCAGTTACTCCTTCTATTTCTCAACCGGAGGTCCAAAATTTCTTCGCCTCTTCTTCTTTCCAGCTTCTTATCCTTCATATTCACGCACCCAGGCATTCTTCTCTGTTCACTCCAATCAATTCATTCTCCTCCAAGATTTCAACGCCTCTCTCAACGCCGACGCTCAAGCCATCGACACTATCTTCAGAGAATACGTCGTCAACGTCAAAGACGGTGAGAGTCTTATCCTTACCTTCACCCCCTCCCATCCAAACTCCTACGCTTTCATCAATGGAATCGAGGTGCTTTCCATGCCAACCGATTTATATTACACTCCACTAGATGACCCAGGATTCACTCTCGTGGGACATGATACGCTATTCAGCGTCGGAAGTAGCACTGCCATGGAAACAGTGTATCGTATTAAAACCGGGGGCCAGGAAATCTCTCCAAAAAACGACACCGGTTTGTTCAGGAATTGGGCTGACGAGAAAAGTTATTTTATCAAACACAGTCCAAGGAATGATGATCTACCAGCTGACATGGATGGGAAAATGAATATAACCGTGAATCCCGATTACTTGGCACCAAAGGAACTGTTCAGAACAGCGCGTATCATGGGCACAAACGCCACTCTGAACAGAATGAGCAACCTCACTTGGGAGTTCCCCGTTGATTATGGCTTCACTTACGTTCTCAGGCTCCACTTTTGCGAGCTTGATCCCAATATTAATAACATCGGTGACAGGCGATTCTCCATTTACATAGGGAGTCAGTTGGCTGATTCGCGTGCAGATGTAATGGTTTGGAGTCAGAAACAAAAAGGTCTAGCTGTGCAGAAAAACTATGCCTTTTTGATTCCCGAGAATAGTGTTCAGAAAAAGTATAATCTCTCGCTTCAAATGCACCCTTACGGAAGCAGTGTGTATTCGAGATACTCAGATGCCTTCCTGAACGGTCTAGAGATTTTCAAAATCAGCGACACTAGGTCTAACAACCTCGCCGGACCTAACCCGGAGCCGATTGAGACATCACATCAAAAGGAAAATAGAAGAAGCAGAAGCAAAAACCTGATAATTGGTAACACGGTGAAGGTAGTTTCCGGTGTCGTTTTCATCTTGCTTGTCCTTTTCTTTATCCGGTTGTTGACAACTTCCAAGTGGAGTGCACCGTTGTTCTTAACGACCAAGTCAACCAAGCGACACAATTTTTCTCTGCCTTCTGGTCAATGCCGCCGATTTTCTCTAGTCGAGATCAAAGCCGCCACCAAAAACTTCAATAACGTCCTTATCGTCGGCGACGGAGGATTTGGACACGTATATAAGGGCTACATCGACGACGGCTCAGTGCCCGTCGCTATCAAGCGCCTTAGACAGGGTTCCCAGCAGGGGGCTAGCGAGTTCGTTAACGAGATCCAGATGCTCTCGCAACTCCGCCACCGCCATCTCCTCTCACTCATCGGTTACTGCTGCGATAACAATGAGATGATCCTCGTTTACGAGTTCATGAGACGTGGAAACCTCCGTGAACATCTCTACGGCACCGATAACCCCCCTCTCTCGTGGAAGCAGCGGTTGAAGATTTGCGTTGGCGCTGCGCGCGGACTACGCTATCTTCACACTGGCGCGAACCACATGATCATCCACCGTGACGTGAAAACGACGAACATCTTGTTGGATGAGAAATGGGTGGCGAAGGTTTCGGATTTCGGGCTGTCCAAAATTGGGCCGAATGAGATGTCGAAGTCCCATGTGAGCACCGTCGTAAAAGGCAGCTTTGGGTATTTGGATCCGGAATATTACATTCGACGGCGGCTGACGGAGAAATCTGACGTGTATTCTTTTGGGGTGGTGTTGTTTGAGGTACTCTGTGCCCGTTCTCCTCTGATTCATACTGAAGAAATCGAACAGGTGTCACTAGCCAATTGGGCCAGATATTGTTGCCAAAATGGGACAGTGACGGAGATTGTGGACCCCATATTGAAAGGGAAGATCGCTCCCGATTGTTTGGCCAAGTTTTGTGAGATTGGGGTGAGTTGTTTATCACAAGAGGGGATGCAGAGGCCTTCCATGAACGATGTCGTTTTGATGTTAGAGTCTGCACTGAAACTGCAAGAGAGTGCCGACCAAGGCGCAACACAGGAAGCCATTGACCATGTGCTTGATCTTGGAGAGCACCACAATAGTTGCAAGGATAATGATAAGTTGATGTTGGATCTTTTTTCTGAGATTGTCGACCTAGAGCCACGTTGAAGTTACCAGTAAAACATGAAAAGGTTTGCTTAAACAGTTACATTTGAAGACCTAATATTATCTGGATACTCCAAATTTATGTATTCAGTTTCGTGGTTGTAGTGTTAAAGTAGTGTTATCTCTCTATATCAATCAGGCTTCTTCTATTTCCTGCTAATGTAAGAAGACACGTTTACTGGTAAATTTCCTATTATACACCAAAATACTTGAAACGGTATTTTTTCTTTTATCAAAGTCTATTTATACACTAATATTTAATATAATATATATAATATGTTATAACTCGAAGTTATATTGTGTTATATAAATAAAAAATTATACATTTTTAATGAAATAACATATTTGTTCATTTTTTTAATATTCTTTTTTATTATTATTATTATTTTTTTTTATTGATTTTCCTTTTTGATTTAGAAGTGTATTTATCTACTTATGTATTCTAATTGTTACTAATAATGTAATTGTTACGAATAATGAGACTCAATCTAATCATTTAGGACTAAGCGAATTCATCAAATAAGTCTTATATTGAAAATATAAGAGCTGATAATGAAAACATTAATAGATAAATGTTTTTTTCTTTCATTTAGTTTTATTAATAGAGACTAAAATATAGAATCATGTTAATAAATTTGAGTAAGTATTTACTCAATTTTTTTTGTTCAGTTTACTATTATCACCGCTTAAATTTTAAGTGATTTGCACATTAGAAAAAAAAATTGTTAGTAAATTTTTCTTTAGTCTCTAACAATTCAACTAAAAATATTCTAGGAATTCACATAATTACTAACAAATTGTCACTAAAATAAATACTTGTTCTTTCTACACCTCCAAGTCATCATCAAGCATCAACTAAAGTCAACCGTGTTAAATAGTGTTAGACCATAATTGGGCTAACACTTAAGGTACTATTGGGCCAGCAGTCTAACAAAAGATAAAATAATCAAAAGAAAATAAAATAATCAAGAATATCTAATTGAAGATATGAAGATCTGAAGATCTTGATAAGCGGTTAAGATATTGATAAGGTCGTTTATGAGTAACTAATCGGATCTCCATGTAAGATTGTTTTTATTTTATCTATGAAACACTTATAAATGCACTCATAGGGCCAAAGGTCAGGTACGTTCTACTTACGTTCGATAAGGACTTAAATATTAAAGTGTGATAAACAGTTCACAAAATCGCTCATAACTTGAGCGTCGGAGTGCCTTTTGCAGGTACCTCCCCCATCAAGAGCACAACCGAACGACATCTGGAGTCCAAGCGAGCGGAGCACTCGATTCCGGTGTCGAAAAGTAGCAAAGCCACATCAGAAGAGGTTAGTCTCTCGGTCCTACAAATCCCTATCGAAACATTTTGGTGCCCACCGTGGGGCCGATCGACATCCCGCTGAAACCGTAGGGAACCAAGACGAGCGCTCAGTCTCGACATTGCTACTTCAGATCGACACCAGGAACTTTAAATAAAGCGAAAGCTACACTACATGGCATCTCTACTTGAAACTTCATCAACAAGATAAATATTTTTAAAATATGAATATGTAAATAAAATAATAAAAAATATGCCCTTATATTATTTTACAATAGTGTTTGAGTTTTATGATAAACCACATTAAAATCCAACTATCTAATTGATAGTAGATATTATAATAACTATTTTATATAGATATTAAATATATATATATATATATGATTAATAATATAATATATAATGCTTTCATAACAAAAACATTGGTTACAAGAAATTATTTTTACATAAGCCAATAATTGAACGGTTGCAAGCAACATCTTTATTTTCTAGAACCACTTTGTGACCAGATAAAAATATATGACGTCATTATCATTCTATTTAAAGTTTAAGACTTAGACTAATGTCTTCTAACACTATTTGTTAACGTTTATTAAGTCCAACACTTGTCTCTTACTTATTTGTTATTGAAAGTCACCTTCACTATTCTTACAGATCATGGTATATCTTAACTCCAGCAAAAGTGAGAGGCGGATAGAAAGTCACTTCTTCCATGACATGCCCGCGGTGATAAAAGTTCTCAACGAACTGTCACTCTTTTAAACAAACCCAAACCCAGGGACGTTATCCGAAAAACTCCTAGTCCAAACCGAGCTGTGATAAAAGTTCTCAACGAACTGTCACTCTCGTAAACAAACTCAAGGACGTTATCCGAAAAACTCCTATGATAAAAGTTCTAAACGAACTGTCACTCTCGTAAACAAAACCCAGGGACGTTATCCGAAAAACTCCTGGTCCAAACCGAGTGGTGATAAAAGTTCAGAGAAAGCCCTTGCCATTCTGTAATTGTGAAACCCTAAATTTGGGTGGAAAGGGATATGCCATGTACCATCTTCTCATTGGCCTCAAATGACCTCACAGCGTCACATCAACAATAATTGTACACGTCATCAAGTTTTTGTAAGTAGAGCAATTATGTCCTTTTTAACGCCGTTAATAAAAATGACTAATGTGAACCGTTTTTGCAAAATATAGGACGTTAGTGAACTTTTGAAAAAAATGAGGACAACTTTGAACACATCCTACAAACTGCGGGACCAAAATAGGTATTAAACCTTAATAAAATATTCCTAAAAACATTTCAGCAACCATTCATGTTCCCTTGGTTTGCATTCTCTTACTCCTTCGTCTTTTTTTCATCTACATTGTCTAAAAAAATCCACGCACTTTTCTTTTCATCTACATCCATCACAACACCCATTCTTCTCTTTACTTTCATCCATCACGTTAATCCTCAACGCCGTCATTTTCCCTATTTTTCGTTTGAAATCATGTTTTGCAATTTGTTTCATTTCAGTGGTATTCACTAGTGGAAAAATGACATTTTATAACGGACCTATTATAACATATAAAAATTATCCATCATAGGACATATTATAACGTAGTTTTGTAAATCAGTTATAATATAAAATGCGGTGGCAAACTTGTAAATAAGTTTAACACATATTATAACGTAATTTTAAAAATCAGTTATAATATAAAATGCGGTGGCAAACTTGTAAATAAATTTAAGACATATTATAACGTAATTTTGAAAATCAGTTATAAAATTGAAACGTTGGCAAACTTGTAAATAAATTTAAAACATATTATAACGTGGTTTTGAAAATCAGTTATAATATCTCCTCTTTTCGAATTTTTGACATTTTCCTAATTTGATTTCAACTTTCCCTCTCGTCTCATTCCTCTCTTCCGCGTCTCTGAACCTCCAAAAGACTCGTTCCCTCTCATCTTTAATTTATCGGCACTCCTCCCTCCAAACACTCTGAGAACACTCCTCCCTCCTCGCGATTGTGGTTGTGGTTTAGGCTATAGAGAGAAGGAGAGCTAGGTTAAGGGAAGGCGAAGGCCAGCGAACTGAAAGCACTGTTCCTACGGCTGACCAAGTAGTTATAGAACCTTCGGAGACTGCTTCTGCCTCCGCTGCCTCTTCGTCGAAATCTCCGAAGTCTGACCAAGTAGGTTTTATGATTCATACTTCGAAATCGCTAAAATTTCTTCTACTATTTGTTTTTTCCTAATTTGTTATGTTTTTCTTCTATTAATTTCACTAATTTGTCCTAGAATGGTGGAGATTGTGTTTGGATTGATGTGGAAATCAGCGGTGTTAGCACGAGAGAGAGGAGGAGGATGGGATTTGGAAGGGTGAGACCTCGCCGACCTCGGTTTCGACGGAGTGTCCGATGATGGTAACAGACGAGACGAAGTTCGAAGGTTGTTCTCTCGCGAGGTTACCTTCTTTTGATCCCGAGTTGATTTGGGAAGTTATGGCCGTTTGATAGAATGTTTTGTAGGTGATGTGTATAATATGAAAACGAAAATGTCAATGTTGTGTGGTTTTGTTTTGGTTTTTGTGTGGTGAGAGAGCGGTTTCTTAGCATATTGAGTGGAATTGCAATGGTTGTCGTTTGGGCCTTGGGTTTTTGCTCAAATGCTCGCTTGAGGAGTTTTCCTTTTGCAGTTGTTGTGATACAGATCTCCCTGCATTATAAATTTTCCTATCACTGCAATGCTACTCTGTTCTCTTCTCTTCTCTCCTTCATCCTCGATGATTCATCAATCTCCTTGCCAGGCATCAGTTCTTAAAGATAGCCTGCCAATTGGAAAAGAAGCACATGCTTGGAGCATTTTCGTTGCTCAAGGTTATTGAGTCTGAGCTTCAAGCATACTTGTCTGTAACTAAGGGACGGGTGGTATGTATCCTTAGAATTTTGGCATTGCACTTATTCTTTAATTTTGTATGATTATTTATTTTCATTGCTTTGACTTGTAGTGGTATATTTCTTATTTCAAAATTACCATTTACCACTTCCAATTTAAAGTGTCTGATTTTCTTTTCTTACACATGGTGTGATTGGTTATCTTAGACCCCTTTAGGTGAGTAGTGAGATGGGATGGGGAATAGTTAGTTGTGGAAAGAAAACAAGTGTTGTCATATGGAAACGGGGTCATTGAGTGATCTTTGATCATGAGGAGCTTCTGCTCTTGTTCTCGTTTCTTCTTTCATAGTAGTATAATGAAATCATACAAACAGATAGAATTACTCTATTAAAATGTTTATGAAATTATGCGCCCAAGTATTTTTCATTTGTTTAATCCAATCTAAGAGTGAAGGCATACGATACAATGTTAGGTCTTATCATTCATGATTTGTTGGTTGCACTTAAGAAATATTGGTGATTAACATGAAATAGATGCAAGGTGGTTTTATTAGAGTCACGCTAAGTAGAGTTTCTTATATAAATTCTCCCTTTTGTCCTCTGCCACTAAGGGATTTGGCTCCTTTAAAGTTAGTAGGTGCACTTTAGAGAACAAAGTGAACTCACAATTGTTGAATGTATTTGGCTCCTTCAATTAAGCATAATTTATTTTATCACAATTCTATCAAGTGTTCTCCTCTCACCTTTGAGGAGTCAAAGTCCAGTTTTGCATCACACCTCTACTTTTATCTTTTGAACTTCCCTTTATGGTTTGCAGGGTCATTGCTTGTCCCTGATCCAAGGTGCCTCTGATGTTCAAGAACAAGGAGGAGTACATGACAGTCATAAAGCATTTCAGATGTGTCATCTGGAGTAGAGCAGTTATCAACAAGACAAATAGCATAAAAGCTTGAGAAAATGATGGAAAATGATTTTCTTTTGTAGCATTTGCTTGTATATATGTTTTTATTTTTTGACAGAATACCGGAATGAACAGGTAACAGTTTGTAAGGTGTAATTACTTGAGGCCTAAGGGAATCTTCATTAAAAGTATGTGCTAAAAAAAATGTTGATGTGAAATATGAACATGGCAACTGTAACTTCTGATTCAAAGATCAATAACTGGAGTTATTAGGGCATAAATTTTTCCCCAACCATAATTTTTTTCTTCGTAGGTTGTTTGATAGTAGAGAGGGAAGAATGAGTTTTCTTTTCAATTTTAAAGTTCATTTATTTTTACCTATTGTTATTGTTTTGTTTGTGTTTTTTCTCTCAGGTTGTTAAGCGTTTTCAAGAATTATTTGCTCAGACCAAGTATAAGGAAGCTGCAGAGCTTGCTGCACAATCACCCCAAGGAGTACTTCGAACTCCTGATACTGTTGCTAAATTTCAGGTCTTTTATGCATGAAAATGTTGTTACATTAATATGTCTTGGTTTTGTTACCAAATTTAGGGTATTCATAATCACATTAATATATCAATATGTTTTTTATCCTGTGTTCTTGAGTTGCGTTTGTTAATTTGCTTTCAGAGTGCAAGCTGGGCAAACACCACCACTGTTGCAATACTTTGGAACTCTGTTAACCATGGGAAAGCTTAATGCTTTTGAGTCACTGGAACTGTGACGAGTTGTTGTAAATCAGAACAAAAAGAATCTTTTGGAAAATTGGCTGGCAGAGGATAAACTTGAATGCAGTGAGGAGCTTGGTGACCTTGTGAAGGTCTTGACAGAAATTTAATGTGTTATTTGTTTTTCATTTGGACATATTTATTAATTTTATTTTATTGATGGTCTGGGGAAGGAAAATCCAAATTGTCCATTCCTTTTAAAGAAACCCATGATCTGTTCCTTTGCTTTTCCTAATTTTTACGAGGCTTGCATATATGCAGACGGTGGATAATGACCTTGCTTTGAAAATTTATATCAAAGCTAGAGCAACACCAAAAGTTGTTGCAGCTTTTGCAGAGAGGAGAGAATTTGACAAAATCTTGATATATTCAAAGCAGGTAATTAATTCTAATCTAAGTTGTTTATTTTTTGGGCATCCATATTTTTTCTGGTTTATGTATATAGAATAATTCAAAAGTTCTTTGATTGCAGTGGTCAATGAGTTCTGGCCAAAGGGTATCCTTGGATTGAGTAATTAATGAAATCAATAAATTAATTTGTACCAGTTTAGATAAGAAAATGCCTCAAATTATATGGATTTTAATATCATTGCTCGATGAATTATAAGGAAATGCCTCAAATGTTTGTTTTAAACTTATCCACTTCTTACTTTATTTTTATGGATTTGTCATCATTTGTGTAATTTACTAGTCTTTTTTCTTTTCTTGAAATGACATGAGGTTGATATTTTATTCCAGACAAATTATTTCGTATTCTCATTTCTTTTTGTATTTTTTTTTTTCATTTTGTAAAAGAGAAAGAGTCTTTGATTGGAAATAAATAATTTAAAAAAATCTGATTGTTTTTATATCTAATTGTACTTACTTTTTTTTATTTTACCTTTTTTAATTCTATTATTTTATTTGTAGATCTTTAATCATTCATCCCCTGAAAGTTGCAGACATGGAAGACATAAGAAGAAATTGAGCTTCTTTTATTTTAAGTGTTAGTAGAAATTTTAAGTGTTAGTAGAAATTTGGTTACAATTTAATAGTGTATGTACATTAATGTAACAGTTGGATTTAATATATAGTTTCATCTATTAAATATTAGACTATTTAATATTTGAAATGAATTCTATTTTGTTAATTTTCTTAAATTTGTTTATATATTGATTGGATGAGATTATAATACAGGAATATTATTATAATTTTATTGGATGTCAAATGTAATAATTATTTTTTAAAAATATATTATAACGTACTAAACCATGTATGTTATGATAGTCGATCACATATTATAACGTACAACAATATATATGTAATAATATATCACATATTATAACGTACAAAAACTTTTACGTTATAAAACCTTCCATCCTATTATAACATATAGATGAAAATTTGTCATAATAAACTGTGCATATTATGTCGTATTTCAACAACTACGTTATAATATGTTGAACATATTATAACGTAAATTTCTGCTACGTTATAAAATGCGTAGACTTATTATATCGCCCAGAACTATGTCCCCAGTAACTACATTATAAAAGATCATTTTTGTACGTTATAAAATGTCATTTTTCCACTAGTGATTGTAGCTACAACGTGATTCATGATAGGTATGTTGCCATGTATTGTGATTTCTTATGTCGATAGATTTTTTATGGAGTGAGTTTTTGATGTTGTTTGCTGTTCAAAAGGGTTTGGAAAACAAAAACATTGCCCAACCTTCTCTAAACCCTATCCAACTGCTTTTCTTTGAATCTGTTGTGAAGTTCTTCCAATGGCGTTTTTGGTGGCCCTTGCTCGTTCTAGCACTGGCTTTCGTCATCTGCAAGTTCCTTCTCATTCTCATTCCTCCCAAGGTTCCTTCCATTGACGTCGACTCCTCCAATGTTACTCTCCTTTTTCACTCCCTATTGCACGTAATTTTGTTGCCACATTGAAAATGTTGTCAGAATAAACAATAAACATTTCAGTTTTCAGTTACATTCAGTTCATTTCATGTATATAAAAGTTGTAATCACATACTGTAAAGGTTAATGAAATTTCTTAGAAGATATTCAGTACCGTGAGTGCCTTCATTTGCTCTCTGTCTTATTCTTTGTTTTGCTCCAGTGTGTGGTGGCTCTGGCCATCTTTGGTGGAAGAAGGTGGAACCCTAGCAGAGTACTTCTCTCTGCTCTCTCTCTCTCTCTCTAAAACTCTCAACTTTTCTAATTTCTCTCTCTTGTCACGTGGTAGCATTGCTTTTAATCATCAGAGATATTTGGTTTGGTGTTTTCTCGCTTTTGCCCTTAAGTCTAATATGGTATCAAGAGCATAGGCTGTATTTCCTGGTGTGTGTGTGTGTGTGTGAAGTGGGTGTGTGATCTGTGACTGGAATTGTGTGTATCCAGAAGAGGAGAAAGAATGTTTCTTTGGGTGTGTGAAAAGAAACTACAAGAATCTAGCAAGAAACGATGACAGGAATTTGAGGAATACAAGGACCATTACTAGTGTTTGATGAGAAGCAGTTTGATGACTAGCGCATCAAGATGCAAGCCATCTTTGGATTCCAGGATGTTTCAAAAGTGATAGAAGACAGATTGCCTGAATTGAGTGGAAGGGCTTCTGAAGAAGAGAAGAAGAGTTACAAGATGCAAGTGAAACTGGACATCAAGGCAAGATTCTTGTTGTACCAATGTGTCAGCCCAAAGATCTTTAACAAGATCTCCAAGGCTGCTACTGCTAAGGAGGTATGGGACATCCTAGTGAAGACCTATGGTGATGGAGACAAGAACAAGAAGGTGAAATTGTAGGCACTGAGAAGATAATTTAGGATTCTAGTCATGGATGAGAGTGAAACCGTGGCAGAATATTTTGACAAGGTACAAGAATTGGTGAATAAAATGAGGGCGTGTAAAGATGGGATTTCTAATGAGTATATTGTTGACAAAATCCTTAGAACTCTAACATCCAGATTTGACAATGTTGTGGTGGCTATTGAGGAGACTCGAAAAATGGAGACCATGGAGATTGATGAGCTGTTGCACTCATTAGAAGCTCATGCGTATCGCATCAATGAGCGCAAGTAGTGCCAAGAACAGGCCCTATAGGCCATATATCAGTTTAAAGGGAAAAAGGGTTCAAGAAATGGAGTAAAGGTAGAAAGAAAGGTAAAGATTCACAGGAACAGCAAGGGGAAGATTCCAGTGAATCTGCTGTGAATCTGAGAAAGGAAGAAACCAGAAATTCGGAGGAGAATGGAAGTTTGACAAGAAGAAAGTCAAATGTTACAACTGTCAGAAATATGGTCATTATGCTAAGGAGTGTTGGAAGGGAGAAGGGGCGAAGAATAAGCTTAAGAAGAGGGCTAATCTGGCCTAGGAGGAAGATTCAGACTTTGAAGTAGTGATCTTGATGGCCAATACTGATGAAAATCAACCAGAAAATACTGTGTGGTATTTAGACTCTGGAAGTTTCACTCACATGACCGGGAGAAAGGATTGGTTTGTGAGAATGCATGGGGTTGAACATGGTAAAATTAGATTTGTAGACAACAGTAGCTTGGCTGCAGAGGGTTCTGGCAAGGTGGTTTTGAGAGGTGAAGATAGAAGAGAGGTGATAATTGAAGAGGTACGTAGGCTTGAAGACCAATTTCCTAAGCTTGGGGCAACTTTTGCATAAGGGTTACATGATGAAAATGGAGAACAATTGCCTCAGTGGTTTCAACCAGAATATGAAGATTATTGTGCATGCCCAGCTGTCACAGAACAAAACATTTAAGGTGGTGATGGAGGCAGTAAATCATCAGTGTTTTACTGTAATAAAGAGTAAGGAAGAATGGTTGTGGCACCTCAAATTTGGACACCTAAACTTTAAAGATATATCCCAGTTAAGCCAGAAGAGTATGGTAATTGGCTTACAAAAGGTGAACATCACAGAAACAGTGTGCAAGGAGTGCGTCCAATGCAAACAGACCAAGCGTGTTTTTAAAAAATTCTTACCTTAGAAATCTGTAGAGAAGCTTGGGGTGGTCTATTCAGATGTGTGTGGCCCTATACAAGTAGAAATACCTGGGGGCAGCAGGTATTTCTTATTGTTCATTGATGATTGGACCAGGAAATGTTGGGTCTACTTGTTGAAAAGAAAGGGGGAGGTGTTACAGATGTTTCAAAAGTTTAAAAATGTTGTTGAAAGGCAAAGTTAGAAGAAGCTGAAAGTCTTGAGAACAGATGAAGGAGGAGAGTATACCTCCACTGATTTCAAAGACTACTGTGAAAGAGAGGGAATAGTTCATGAAGTTACCCCTCCCTACACACCACAACACAATGGGGGTAGCAGAGAGGAAGAACAAAACCATATTGAATATGGTTAGGTGCATGCTGAAGAGTAAAGGGCTGCCTAGTTTCCTATGGGGTGAGGCTATGCTGACAGCCACCTACATTTTGAATTTGTCTCCAACAAAGAGACTGAATGGTATTACACCCGAGGAGGCCTGGACAGGAGTGAAACCAGATGTCAAACATCTAAAGATGTTTTGTTCTTTGTGCTACATACATGTACCTGATCAGTTGAGGAAGAAGCTGGATGATAAAGGGGTTTCATTGATTCTAGTACGCTATAATGCTCCTGTGTGCGGTGACTTTGGCCATCTCTAGTGGAAGAAGGTGGAACCCTAGCAGAGTACTTCTCTCTGCTCTCTCTCTCTCTAAAACTCTCAAAGTTTATAATTTCTCTCTCTTGTCACGTGATAGCATTTCTTTCTCGTTTTTGCCCTTAAGTCTAATAAATGTGATGTTAATTTATTTTTATTATTATTACTGTGTTGGACGATGGGAATCAAACACAAGAGAACGGCTTCATATATGAGTGTTTATGCATCTGTAATTTTATTTCTTCAAATGCTGGGTGGTCTCATATGGTTTGTTTTATACGGAGTCTGGAAGCTGAATCAGAACGCTCCAACGAGCCCTCGAGCCCCTCGATAGGTAAGTGTTGAAAGGTATCTATGAAAACGTTGTTGTCTTGATCGATCGAACTGTCCATTCATATTATGAACAGAGGAGGTAATTGTTTTGTTTTTTGGCAACTAGACAATAAGTAGGATAGGGTCTTGAAGGTTTACAATTTATTTTTAACTTTTTTATTTCGAAATAGTGAGGTAGTGGATATTGTCATTACAAGTTGTTACTACGGACTTGCAGACAATCGATCGGTATTGGTCTATCAGCTCCTCAATCGGTCGGTCTCGGAAAGCCTCTTAGTCGTTCGGTCTCGATAGTTGTTGGGCAGATTTAATACACAAATAAATGTAGTAACGACTATCGTTAGACAATTAAGGTTTGCATTAATGACCATTAAGAGGTAAATTAATTGGTCAGAATCTTTAAACTCTATAAATAAGAGTATAGGCTTGAGGTACAAGGACATTCAACTCATACTCCACTATGCCTTATTTACCTCCTATGAGGACTTCAATATTTAATTGTAACAAACAGTTCATAAAATGACCCCTAACTTGAGCGTTGGAGTGTCTTTTGCAGGTACCTCCCCTCTGTTACAAAGAGGGTGACTGAGCGGTCAAGATTGAAGTTCACCGAGCGGCCAATATTGAAGGTGACCGATTGGTCCAAACTGGAAGCAGACAAGCGGAGCGCACCAGTCGAAGGTTAGTGTCTCGGTCTCACAAAATCCCTACTGAAACATTTTGGCGCCCACCGTGGGGCCGAGAGCAAGCTGAAGACACCCAATGGTGACCACAAGAAATATGGAAGAGCAGAGCACCAAAGATTTAATTAGAGAGTTGCAAGCCCAGATTGAGGCACATGCGCAGACTATACAAGCGTAGGCGCATGCACAGCAAGAGATGCAGCAGAGGCATGCGGAGGAGATGAGAGCGCTAAGGGCCGCACGAGGCCCTCCCGAGCGGTCTGCCTCAAATCGAGAGAATGCTAATGAGGCAAGCCATAATCACGCCAACTCGAACGGTCGGGCTAGAAGGGAACCAACACCCCTGCATACCGTTCTGCCTACCATTTTATTTCCCTTTATTTCGACCATCATGCAAACCCCAATGCCTTATAATACTCCTCCCATATTGGATAAGTATGATGGTTCAGCTGATCCGGATAATCACCTAAGGACGTTCGGTAATGCAATGACATTCTATATAAACAACGACCCGATCATGTGTAGAGTCTTCTCATTACCACTTAAGGAAGAGGCATTGGAATGGTATAAAACTCTTCCTCCCAACATAGTGGATTGCTTCGCTACTATGGAAAACCTCTTTAGGAGACAATACGCATCTAATCGGAAATAGGAGATAACACCGGCAGAATTGGTAAATACTAAGCAGGAGAAAGGAGAAACTTTGAAGGCTTTTATGAAAAGGTATACTAAAATCGCACGACGGGTTAGAGAGATCGATCAATCTTTTATTATCAACGATTTGCCTTCATGTATGAGATCAGGATATTTTACAGAAAAATTGTATGCACGACCGCCAAAAACTATGGAGGAGCTCCAAGAGAGAGCAGCTGAGTTCATCCGTATGGAGGAAATGCGATTGTCACAAAGGAAACGGCAACAAGAGGCTGATGTAGGCGAAAGTAGAAAGGACAGAAAATGATCGTTCGATAGTAACGATAAGAGTAGGGAGCTTCCCCGAACATTCAAGTTTCAGCATTATACAACCTTAATGCACCTAGGGTAAAAGTTCTCGAAGAAGCCCTTAGCGCAGAACTTCTCACACCTTGAAGGAAACCATCTCCAAGAAATGCAGATGAAAGAAAGAGTTGTCGGTACCATCAAAATCATGGACATACTACAAAAGATTGCATCACGTTAAAAAATGAAATAGAAAATCTTATTCGGGCGGGACATCTCCATAGGTATATAAAGGAAGCAAGATACAACCTCCTTAGGGAAGGATATTCGCGAAGAGGCCCCGAACGGGCAAATAGGAAAGACGAGCGAGGGCGGGGCTATAGTCGTAGTCCCAGTCGTCATCGGGAACGATCGGTTCGTGGATTTATCAACTGAGGAGAAACATCCAAAACTCTATTAATGTCATGTTTAAATTCAGTTTCATTCGATTTAGACTTTTGTTATTGTCTTACGCTTTCATTATGGAATAAATAAGGCCAAGTAATTGATGCCTAGTCAATCGTTCCCAAACGTTGCTAAAGAAGTTCATATCCAACGAAAAAGTCTCTCAAGAAGAGTCTGAAGAAAAAGACCGAGCGGTAAATTCCGCTCGGCCGAGAGGTAAATCCCTATCGTCAAAGTTGAAGTTAAAGACCAAGAGGTAAAGCCCTCTTGGCCGAGAGGTAAAGCCCTCTCGTCTAGACTGAAGAAAAAGACCGAGCGGTAAATCCCGCTCGACCGAGAGGTAAACCCCTCTTGTCAAAGTTAAAGACCGAAAGGTAAATCCCTCTCGGCCGAGAGGTAAATCCCTCTCGTTAACCAGAAAGCTGAAGTTAAAGACCGAGCGGTAAATTCCGCTCGGCCGAGAGGTAAATCCCTATCGTCAAAGTTGAAGTTAAAGACCAAGAGGTAAAGCCCTCTTGGCCGAGAGGTAAAGCCCTCTCGTCAAGACTGAAGAAAAAGACCGAGCGGTAAATCCCGCTCGACCGAGAGGTAAACCCCTCTCGTCAAAGTTGAAGATAAAGACCAAGAGGTAAAGCCCTCTTGGCCGAGAGGTAAAGCCCTCTCGTCCAGATTGAAGAAAAAGACCGAGCAGTAAATCCCGCTCGGCCCTCTTGGCCGAGAGGTAAAGCCCTCTCGTCCAGATTGAAGAAAAAGAGCGAGCAGTAAATCTCGCTCGACCCTATTGGCCGAGAGATAAATCCCTCTTGACCATTAGAGTTGATGTGAGACCGAGAGGAAAATCCCTCCCAACCGAACGATTTTCACTCTCATCAACTGGGAAGCTCTGATAACAAGGACTGTCAAATATGCAGCCAGATTCAATACATGAAACCGTTCGACCTAAAAAGGATATAACGACTTGAAGCACACGGAGAACAAATTGCTCAATATAACGAGAACAACCTTCCTGAAACTCAAAAGTCCTATAGTTAACCGTTCAGTTAAAGCCGAACGATTAACTCGGACTTGGGGGGCTTATGTTACTACGGACTTGTAGGCAACCGATCGGTATTGGTCTATCGACAGCTGTTGGGCAGATTTAATACATAAATAAATGTGGTAACGGCTACTGTTAGACAATTAAAGTTTGCATTAATGACCATTAAGAGGTAAATTAATTTGTCATAATCCTTTAAACTCTATGAATAAGAGTTTAGGCTTGAGGTAGAGGGACATTCAACTCATACTCTAGTACGCCTTATCTACATCCTATGAGGAATTCAATATTTAACTGTAACAAACAGTTCATAAAGCGACCCCTAACTTGAGCGTTGGAGTGTCTTTTGCAGGTCCCTCCCCTCTGTTACAAAGAGGGTGACTGAGCGGTCAAGACTGAAGTTCATCGAGCGACCAATATTGAAGGTGACCGATTGGTCCAAACTGGAAGCAGACAAGCAGAGCACACCAGTCGAATGTTAGTGTCTCGGTCTCACAAAATCCCTATCGAAACACAAGTTTTCTAAATATTTACAATTTAGATTTAGTCTATTTTAAAAAAATTCAACTAAGACTAAAGATTATTATCTTTTTTTAGCTTTTAGTTTTCCTAATTTCAAAACGTATCACTTTTAATCTTTTAAATCATATTGATGATGCATCATATAGTTATAAGTTAAGAGAGATAAATGTAAAAAAGTTTGAACTTTGTTTTTGCATTGAGTTTACGTGGAAAACTTTTGAGTCTCCTATTCATACATGATGCATAAATTCAGTAGAGGGCGAAAATTAACTCTTACGTGGTAAACTTTGAGTCTCCTATTCATACATTATGCATAAATTTACTAGTACAGGGAAGTATATAATTACGCTATGATTATCGAATAGTAGTATATTCAGGCATAATCAAAAGTGAGGTATAGATTACGGTTGAATATTTTAGTGAAAACTTAAAAAAGGAAAAGATATTTATAGTTTAAAAACTTTTTTAAATAAATATCAATTCTATTAATGCTCTTTAATTAATTAAATATGTATAGATAAATTTATGAATTATTTCGTCAAATATAAATTATTTTGATTTTGTTAATTTACACGATTTTCTTACCGACTGCTTTGTATATTAAGTTAACATCAAATTACCTACCAATTATAAATTTAACTTTAAAATTTACAACAAATTTATTTATGAGCTTAAGACTTGTAGAAAACATACCTGCATATCTAAAATTTTGAAAAAAGGATATTGTACATTTTGAACAAAATATTTTATATGAAAAATTTCTACAAATTTCTTTGACAAATAATTATGTAGGAGATTATTGCAAATTTAAAAGTTCTGTCTAATTTATTGTCCATGGACAATGGACAAATTATTTGTTGACTAAAATTCCAAAAAAATCCACAGAAATCTTGTTGTTTTTGCAATTTTTTTAATATATAAAATTCTCAGTAAAATTTCCATAAAATTCTACTAGCGTTATAACTTTATTTGTTATTATTTTTATAAAAAATCGAAAATACACGGTTGTAGTTCTTATAACGTACGTAAATTTTAATTGTTGTTTGTATAAATTTTCAAAATTGATTCTTCCTAAATTTCAAATTGATATTGTCAGTCCTTAATATTTTATTTTAAAAGTAAATAAGGGTATACTTTATTTCATAGATCAATATTTTAGGTATCAGCATGAGAGTGTTATTTGGAATGACAATTTGATTTGATTTTTAGGATATAAGCAAGTAATCTAGTACCATATTTGACAAGTCATTATTATTGTGTGGAAATTAGAATTACAATAATAATAATTTTACACGGTTTTGGTTTTTAAAATTCAATTCACACGGTTTTTATTTTTAAAATTCATTTGACACTGTGGAGCTCATTTTTGCTGAATTTTCATACATATGCATAATTTTAAGATTTAATAACACCTAGCACTCAAATGAGTATATTTGCGAGTTGGCATGTTAAGGTTAGAAATACGAAGAAGTCATTCAACTCCACATATTTTCCACTTTGACTGGTCCAAGTCATTCACTAACAAACAATCATCTCTTCCTCTCCTTTCCAACCACAGTACTAGTACAAATCATGATATAGTACTAAGCCACACAACTACACTCGTTAGAGGCAAACCATGATGTTCCTCCCTTTCACTTTCACCTTCTTAAAACTCTTCTTCCTCCTCCTACTACACTTCTCCACAAGCCTCCAAGCCTACACCTCAGAGGAAGTTTTCACCATCAATTGCGGCACCACCGGAAACTCCTCCGACGGTCAAAGAACCTGGACCGGCGACATCGACACAAAGTACTTATCTTCCCAAGACTCCACCGTTTCAGACAAGGCCTCAACACAATCTCCTTCAACCAATCAAGTCCCCTTCTCCACTGCACGATTGTCCCGTTCCCAATTCAATTACTCCTTCCCTGTCTCCCCAGGTACCAAATTCCTTCGCCTCTTCTTCTACCCTACAGACTACCCTTCATTTCCCCGCACCCACGCATCCTTCTCCGTTCAATCCAACCGATTTACTCTCCTTAACGATTTCAACGCCTCTCTTAACGCCGACGCTCAAGCCACGGACACTATCTTCAAGGAATACGTCGTCAACGTCAACGACGGTGAGAGGCTTATCCTCACCTTCACTCCCTCCCATCCAAACTCTTACGCTTTCATCAATGGAATCGAGGTACATTCCATGCCAACCGACTTATATTACACACCAGCAAATGAGACAGGCTTCACGTTCATCGAACGTAACACGCTGTACAGCGTTGGAACGAGCTTTGCTCTTCAGACCGAGTATAGAATCAAAGCCGGAGGACAAGAAATCTCGCCATATAACGACAGCGGTTTGTTCAGGGATTGGGCTGCCGAAGAACCTTACTTTATCAAACACAATCCAAAGAATGATGATCTACCAGCTGACATGGATGGGAAAATGAACATAACCGTGAATCCCGATTACTTGGCACCAAAGGAACTGTTCAGAACAGCGCGTAGCATGGGCACAAACGCCACTCTGAACAGAATGAGCAACCTCACTTGGGAGTTCCCCGTTGATTATGGCTTCACTTACGTTCTCAGGCTCCACTTTTGCGACCTTGATCCCAATATTACTGCCATCGGTGACAGGCGATTCTCCATTTACATTGCGAGTCAGTTGGCTGATGGGCATGCAGATGTAATGGTTTGGAGTCAGAAACAAAAAGGTTTAGCTGTGATAAAAAACTATGCCGTTTTTATTCCCAAGAATAGTGCTCAGAAAAAGTTTAATCTCTCGCTTCAAATGCACCCTTACGAATCCAGTGTGGATTCGAGATACCCAGATGCCTTCCTGAACGGTTTAGAGATCTTCAAAATCAGTGATTCGAACAACCTAGCCGGACCCAACCCGGACCCGGTTCAGACTCCACAGAACAACGTTCCCGGCCAAAACGGAAGGACCAGCAGAGGAAGCGCAACTATTTTTGGCGCCATAGCAGGGGTGGTGTCAGGCATCGTTTTGATCTCGCTAATTGTTTCCCTTGTCGTGTTTTTCAGACGCAAGAGAATCCCAAAGCCAAAAAATTACAACAAGTCAAATTCTTCTGCGACTTCCAAGTGGGGTCCACTGTCCTTCATAACGACCAAGTCAACCACCACGAATTCCTCTCTACCGTCCGATCTCTGTCGCCACTTCTCCCTGACGGAGATCAAAGTCGCCACCAACAACTTCGACGACATCTTCATCGTCGGCGTCGGGGGATTCGGTCACGTGTACAAGGGTTACATCGACGGCGGCTTCACCCCGGTAGCAATCAAGCGCCTGAAACCGGGTTCGCAGCAGGGTGCGCACGAATTCTTGAACGAGATCGAGATGCTATCGCAGCTCCGCCATCTTCATCTGGTCTCCCTAATCGGATACTGCAACGAGATGAACGAGATGATACTGGTCTACGACTTCATGGCGCGCGGCACCCTACGCGACCATCTCTACAACACGGACAACCCCGCTATCTTGTGGAAGCAGCGCTTGCGGATCTGTATCGGCGCGGCGCGAGGGCTGCACTATCTCCACACAGGCGGGAAGCACACGATCATCCACCGCGACGTGAAAACAACGAACATCTTGTTAGATGATAAGTGGGTGGCGAAGGTTTCGGACTTCGGGCTTTCAAGAATCGGGCCAACAGGCACGGACAAGTCCCACGTGAGTACCCATGTGAAGGGAAGCTTTGGCTACATAGATCCCGAGTACTACAAACGATTTCGTCTAACGGAAAAGTCTGATGTTTACTCTTTCGGGGTTGTGCTGTTTGAGATACTGTGTGGTCGTCCAGCTTTGATTCACAGTGCAGAGACGCAGCAGGTATCGCTTTCTAACTGGGTGAGACATTGTGACCAAAATGGGACCATACCAGAGATTGTGGACCCCACGTTGAAGAAGAAGATTGCACCGGAGTGCCTGAAAACGTTTTGTCAGATTGGAATGAGTTGTTTGTTGGAAGAGTGGGACGAAGGGGGCTTCCATGAAGGACGGGGGTTGCGATGTTGGAGTTACGCTGCGGCTACAAGAAAGTGCAGAGCAACAGAGCGTCTGAAAAAGGAGAGGAAATTAGTGCGGATAGCTTTTCTACTACTGAAATGTATGTCACTACTACGACTACCACCAGTGAAGATAATAACTATAGTAATAATACGGTGTCGTCTTGGACTCCTTCTCCGAAATTATGGATCCAAAGCCGCGTTGACCAATCCAGTTAACGCAGACCTCTCCAAATGCTGGCATAATAAAACCAAAAAGATCGTGGGACCTCTGTACAACAGTAAGACTTTAGCATTTTCTCCCCGATCATAGATTTAACAAGTTTTGTATATGAAAGAAAATTAAATTAAGTTTGTATACTCTATAGCCAAATATTTAATAATACAACTCCTTTTGTTAAAGGAATGTATTAAGTTTATGATGTACAAAAATTAAATAATTGTGTAGATTTGACAAGATTAAATAAAATATAGGAAAAAATAGTTTAATATATTAAAGAATTACATGATAAGAACCTAGTTAAACGTATCCTAGTCAGCTACCTATTCAGCAAAATTTTTCCCCGTACGGACACCACCAAGAGGGGGGAATCTCAAACCCATTAATTTTCCAGACATCATGCCTAAACATTTAAAAAACCCACTTAGAATCCTTGCACCAAAAACCCCACCTTTTAGCCATGAGATCATATACCCCGAAAAAAAACCCTGTCAGAAATTGCATTTAAAACCCATTTTACAACTCTTTGCAACTCACGCCAAGTGTCACCAGGGAAAGACATTGAAGTCAGAATAATGGGTATGCAGGTGTCGACAGGAAGAGACGCACGTTTGTGTGGACGTGGAGAGAAAACAAACATAAGGATTTGATATTGGAAAACCCTCCCACATCTCCTGCAAAATAACGCATCTTCAGTTCCCGGATGACCAAACTCAGACTTCCATTTTCTCCACCTTCTCTCTAGAAAACTCTATCTTCTCTCTACGTAACTACACACCATTCATCTCACGGTCAACCTTTAGAACTTAAGGAACGTTCCCTGCGTCGTGAGCTTTCACTGAGAATTGACACTTTAAAGTTCTGAACCGGTAGAGTTCATCTTCCTTCTACTGTTCATGGTCACTAGTGTACACTGAACACCACCAAGCGTTGAATTGATGAGTATTCTATACAAGATTAAACAATACGAACCACGTTTCCAACCCTCATATCTTATGATGTTGAATAAGGAAGGATCGTAGATGTAGTATGGAAGCGATGCAAAGGTAGAAGGAATTTATAATTTACCAGATCAACGATCAAGGAAGCAACACTGTAGGACGTACCGTTCACCATTAGATGTAGGGAAGCTTAGTTATCTTAATTCCTATGGTAGTTGCACTGTAGCAATGCAATGCACGTTGAGCTGTGAAATGTGTATAGACGTATGAATTATTATGATATTGAATTTGTATATGATAAAGAATAAAATGATCAAAAGTAACTGATGTATGTAAGTGATGAAGTGTACTATGGTATGGTTTTAAACTGAAGGTAGGAGATGAATGTGATTGAGATGAATGTGAAAAGTACTATGATGGAAATTTAATTACTTGTAATAAACTTTTAAGTATAAATTTTCATATGATTTGAACAGTTCGTGACATCAAACGGTCTTATAACCGTAGGATCGAGATGTAATGTTGAAGGATCAGATTCAATTGAAAAAGGGAATCTTTCATTTGAGAAAGAATTCGGTTATTTGAGGGAAAGACAAACGCCCTCAATTGATAATTAGTCTTACGGTTTGAGCGGAAGAAAAAGAAAATCGGTCCAACGTACTATCCTGAGTACTTTGTGATCGAAGGGATGATAAGCTTATCATAATATATATTTGAAAGACTGCAATAAAAAAATAGCCATTTTAAGAAATCAAATTTCATCCATAGCGTATAGTACCCTTACTACTTTTCTTATAGAACTAAATAAATCAGCGAAGGGTCTCAGACCCACACGTAAGACGTCCTAGCTGCAGGCTCAAGAAGGTCTAAATAGTGAGCCGAACGCTCGTGGGATCTTTCCGTAATAATATACAATGAGTAGAAAAAACGTTCGTCCAAAACTTAAATAGCGTATCGTGCCAAAAGATTTCACTATCCGTAAATCGTACAGAACTTGAAAAATACGTAATTACCGAAGCGTTCCAAAAAAGGAAGTCAATAGTTTATGGCAGTCGGTTGCTTCCTAACGCATAATTTTTGTAAACAAATGTTTCGGTAGAAATTACATTATGATCTTCTCTTGAGTGGTCATACACATTCTTTTGGAATTGATAGCCGTCGAGATTCTCATACTTCAAGTTTGATATCCTAAGTATTATGCACAGCATCGTACGAGAGGTCATATAATCTTTAACTGAATTCAAAGTGGAAACCTGAAGTTTCGTCAAATAACCTGTTGTTGGTCTTTCATTCTACTCGTGTAACGAGTCTTCTCTCCTTTCTGGTCTTAACTTGTTAACGTCATACCGTCAGATATAAAAGAAGCGGGGCTGAACGCTCGTCCTGTTATGGAAATGAACGAAAGATGAAACCAAATAAATAAGATGATGTTATATAATGTGTGAACAGTATAAAATAATAAGAAATTATGGTTATAGGTAGTTTTTGAATGAGCGTTGCCAGGGATGGAACGACCATCTAGGATAAAGTTTGAATTTGTAAAGATATGAATGGTAACTGTAGCTGGCGAGTTTATCCTGATTTGTCGAGAGATGCGGTCTTCTCAAACGGTCAGAGAGAGTAAGAGTAGGAGAGAGTAAGTAACATGGTGTGGGAATGCCTCAGGGAGGTCTTGTCCATAAACATGGTAAAGCTATGGAAGCAAACGACCTAACCTCAGGTGGGGCAGCGTGATGAAGAATAATCCCAGCTATTCACCACCTGGGTGCACGAACGTCGTAGCTACACAGAAATTCATACAGTCCGGAGAGCAGTCTAGTCTGTATCAGGAAATTGATTGAGTAATGAATGAACTGAAGTATATGTTGTGCATTATTTGATATTGTTTGATATGTTATGAAATGTATGTTTTACTTGAATTAAATTCATAAGCTTACCCTTCGTTTTCCATTGTGTTGTCTGTACCTGTACGTCCGTCTTGTCCTTGCAATGATCAATCCGTGTGGACGTGAGCAGAGGGAGATGCGTCTCTGGAAGAAACGCTTGAATAAGGAATTCTGACAGAAGAGAACTTAGTGGAGATTGAAGTGAAGGCCGAACAGTAGGACGTTCGGTTATATGTTAGTGTTAGTTAGGATAGCGGGCCTTTCAGAGCGAGCGCCCTTTTTGCTTTATGTTAAATACTTGAACGTTTCGAAATTTATTTTTGTAAAACGCTTTCGTCTTATTATTTAGTGAACGCTCGTAAAATATGTACTAGGTAAGTGCCGTTGGTTGGCCACTTGCGAGTTTTTACCCTCTTTAATTGGTAAGACTGTTTTGTTATATTAATACATGTAAATATTCTATTATATAGTTGCTGACTGTATAATTCTGGGATGTTACAATTACAAATAGTATTAATAGTTAAATTATTATTACCAACTAAAATAAGTTAATAATATTTCGTTACAACTAATAATTTAGTCTATTTTACATACAATAACTCAGCAAAATATCTAAAAGAGTTTAACTATAAATTATTTTGTATTTTTATGTATCTTGATTAAAAGAAAAATCTTACAAGTTTATATAAAAATAATCTTTCATGTTGTCAGTTAGACATTAACAAGGGACTCGCGTTAACAATCATTTGATAAAGGTGTCCATACCACGTCCTATATTGAGTTTGTGTAACTCAAATAATTAGCAACAAAATCCGTTTAAAGTGTCTTTTCAAATAATTCGAACACTTGTTGACAATAAATTTAGCTATGAACAAGCACACAGTCATCGAAACACTTTATTTACTTGTTTAGAATTATGATGGTTGTTCTTCAATAGATTATCCTTGTATAAATAAAAATAACATGTAAGTATAAAAAGAAAAGGAAGAAGATTGAAACATAGTTATATTTTTATATTGGATTTATACAATGAGAACATCCTGAATTCTCAATCAACTGAATGTAATTTCAAATAAACAAATTAATACTATAAACTACGCTTGAATGTTCTTTGGATGGTAGTCACTATTTTTGTTGATAATGTTAATCATCAAAACATTATTGTTGATTTATATTAATAAAACCAACTTCTTTTAGTTTTTAATTCATTTAGTTTTCATTTTAATATTTTTTAAGTACTTAGATATTGGATATTTTATCTAATTATATTACTTAATTTCCATTAATTTTTGTCAAAATAATTAAAAAAGAAAGTATTTCGGTTAAACAAAAAAGATTAAAATCTAAGAAAGTGTTAATAAAAAGTCAAAATTGGAATTTTTAAAGGATCTCTCGAATTGGGTGTCACTTGAATCATGTACAACAGCTGCAAAGGTATAAAGAAACATTTGTTAATGAGGTTGACACCACCATCATGGGTTGACATCATCTTCGAGTGGTAAGTTACGTTGAGCGTCACTTGACTTATACTGAGCCTCACTTCCTAGTGGTGAAAGTCCATTTAGCATCATTTCACATATGTTGAGTGCTACTTGGACAAGAATTCATTCAATGCTTCTAGTTCACATTCCCATAATAGTGTTTGGTGTTAGGCACTACTTTTTTTTTATGTGAAATTTTTGCGTATATTCTCTTGGGTTTTTGTTTGGGTGCCTAAAAAGTGTAGGAATGCAGTTTTGGAGTTTTTTTTGAGCTACTAGGAGGTTTCCTTAGGAGAGACCTTCATTCTCCTCCTTTGATCTTTATCCACATCCATTTTTCATCTTCTCTTTTTGAGCTCTTATGACCATGAAGAGTTAAGTCCTTTTGTTGGGATTAAATGTAAGCAACTAAACTCTCATATAATTTGTATTATTTATATTTATATGTCTTTCCATTCAGTGTCAGTATTTTTGTTTTTATGCTCATGTGTTTATTGTGGTTTGAGGCACTTTAACTTTGTTTCAGTAGGGATGTTGAGACCAAGATACGAACCTAACAACCTTACTCTCTTCTCTGAACGCTGTGCGTCTTACTATTTGTCTTTCTCTTTTCTCCCCGTTGCTGAGTAAAGGAATGGGGCTGGAGAAACCCTGTTGACAGGCGGTACCGAATGTCAAAAGGCAGTCACAGCCCCTGGCCACCCACGCTCACACAGTACCAGTCACGAGGTGGATCGAGGGTCCGAA